>VZTO01022841.1:47386-67456 GCA_013400615.1 Syrrhaptes paradoxus | reverse complement strand
CTGTCTCAGCTGAACCCAGGACGTGGCTGTTGCAGTGTCTGCACGGAGGTTACACACAGTGTGACCTCGTGAGTGGGATGCGGATCAGCTGGGGCCAGTCTGTGTGAATGAAGCAGGACCCCAGGAGTGTAAAAGCCGCACAAGCACAGCCGACCTGGACGCCTGTGGTGCAGTCAGCACAGCTTTCTGCCCTGTGTGGTTAGTGCCGTGTAAGGCCACGCTGAGGCTCCGCTCACCAGTTCTGCCGGGAGCCAGGGGGATCCCTCCAGGATAATTCCAGTTGAGGCTACCTACAGATGTAGCCGAAAGAATTCCGTAGCTATTGTGAGGTTCAGCTTAAGTGCTGCTGTTGTGGGAGGTAACAAATGTCCTGCTTTGCTCCGGTGTTGCTCACAAAACGTGCTGCCTTGTCCATTTATTGGGCCTTTCAAGCCTTTATATAAACAAGATGTCCACCAAATCCATTTGTTCATGGCTTAGAAATGCCAATGGCTCATTTTTGTCCTGGCTTCATAGCACAATATGGGGAAGACAGAGTCACAGAATCATTTCGATTAGCAAAGACCCTGAAGGGATGCCTGGGACAAAGGAGGTCCTTTCTGGCACCTGCACATTGTATTCTTCTGCCCTTTTCCCAGCACCTGGGGGTTCATATTCCTTAGTTTGTGCTTGTTTGACTTTGAGCAGAGGGTCATGCTCGGGAACTTGCTGTTCAGCGTGGCTCTCCACGTGAACTCGATGAGCATCCCTGACCTTTCGTCCTTGGCTGTAAAAATCTCTCCATTGTATGCAGCCGCATGTACAGCAGCTTGGGTTTTACCTCTTTGGAACACGTCGGGGATTAACCTTTTGCAAAAGCAAATTGCAGAGAGCGAAACCTGCCTGCCAGTGCAGGCTGCCCGTTGCCACCTTACTGGGACGTATGTTTGCCTCTGGCCCGAGACTCCATTCGGTTTTCTGCAAATAAAAACATCTGCCCTGCCCCAGTGCAAAGAGCATTTTAATTAGTTTCTTGGAGACCTCCTGCACTTTCCCTTGAAATCTAAATTTACCCAGGGATATAGCTTGTTTTGGAAGAGCAGGAGCAAGAAAATGATGCCTTTGTTCTGAAGGCTGAGAAAGCAGCCTGGTGGTGCTGCTGAAATGCCTGCGACCTTTAATTCATATTGCCGGAGACTGCTCCAAAGAGAACGGTTAGGTTATGCGCTGCGGCCGAGGGGATGGTGAAATCCAGGCAGGAGTCATCAGGTGGGTTCCACTCAGGGCTGTCTTCACCGCTGTGTTTCTCTTTGGCTTTTAAATCCTTTCCCTGGTGGTTGAAAGAGGAATTCACGGAACAGCTTTCCTTGGGGAAGCTTGTTTTATAGTCCTAGGGTCTGGCTTTCCACTCCCAGCGGAGGAACTTTATATGAATAAAAAGAAAATAAAAGAAAAATAAAGAAAATAACAAGAGAGGGAAGACCGCAAGGATAACAAAGTGTGAATGAGTTGGAAATAAACGTTTTTGCAGTATGTTAAGTACCGTGCTTGGGGTAGGACACTGTCTCCATGTGGTGGAGAGTGATGGAGAAAATCAGGACAAGGCTCCTGTGCAAGAGCGGGTGGGAGAGGGACCGAGGCCGGGAGAAGCTGTTCCAGCCTGAAGGCGCCTTGGGCAGGCGAGTGTGGACGAGGAGGAGCGGAGGAAAGAGGAGCTGGCGGTGGGGTGCCTGTGTTAGCTCTAGAAGCAGAGCTGAAGGCCAGGGGCTGTGGAGTTTTGGCTCCTACGGCTGAAGGTGGCCTCCAAGAAGTGCCCCCCAGCCAAACAGTGGGGTAACGCTGGCCCCTGCAGCTCGGCTAGGAAGAGATACCGAAGTAAAGTCAGAGTAAGGGAGTTACGCTGGTGTTTGCTAAGTCGTCAGGCTGTCATTTTGGAGCTTTTTCTGTATAACTGTTGAAGCAAGACCAACTCGGCACATGGGGAGCGTGAGAAGCAGAGGCTTTGTGTTCCCTCCAGGGTCAGGAACCCAGGGATAGCGGTGTTCACAGATGAGACAGGTTTTACAAGACTGTCTGCACAAGGAGTGCCAGGGGTTGGGATCAGAACGCCTGGGGCAGGGCTGCCCCACTGGATACCAAAAAAAAGGAGAGGTCTAGGCACAGGGATGCTGCTCGGTGGCAGAAGCCAGGCAAAGGGCTGACCCTGGTGACTGGCAACATGCAAGGGAGCTGTGGCATTACAGTGCAGGTAACATTTCAGAATGTGTATTGCTTGTTTTCTAATTTTTTTTACAGAATGCAACAATGAAATGCCATGGTTGAAAGGTGCGTGCAACCAGCTAGGGGAGAGGTGCTACCTCAGAAGTATCCTAGTGTCAGACTTCCAAGGAAAGGTCACCAGTTTGGGATAAGAAGCTGTAGTTTGCAATTATTAATTTTCCACCTCAAGGATAGAATCACAGAATCATTCAGGTTGGCAAAGACCTCAAGGATCATCAAGTACAACCGTCAACCCAACCCCACCCAACCCACAGACCCATGTCCCCAAGCACCACATCCACACGTTTGATGATGATGCATTTCTTTTCAGTTGAGTTGTTGAGTATCCATTGAGATTGAAGCTGTGAGGGCAGAAACATTTCTTTGCATATGAACAAAAAGATTTTTAAATCATGGTTTAGGAACATTGAGGATTCCCATCAGCTTTCATGCTATCAGTTAGCTCCTTGACCCAAGTCAAACAACTGGGCTGTGTTTTATGAGCCTCAGCCCAGGCAGGACCAGGGCACCGGCTGCCAGCCCCTTCCTTGCTGCTGGGACTCTTCCGTTAAACCCAGCAACACAAACACCTCTGCCTGGATCCGTGCAAAGAAATTACACCTGCTCTCTGTACCTTATATTTCATTCCCCGTATTATATATTTAATTGCCTCTCTTAATGGTTTGGGACTAGAATAACAACATGCCAGCCTGCTCGCCAAAGCAGCAGAATACCCCAGCTGGCCGGCAGATCCCAGGTAACGTGTTGCCGTGGTGTCAAACCGACCTGGCACCCGTCGGTGTGCCCGTGGACAGCTTATCAGGGTGGTGGTGAATATTAAATGTGTTTATTCAAGACCAAATTTCTGAGACTAGAAAGTGAGAAATAGTATATTCTGTTAGCTGCTGCTTGAGCGCTGTGGTAAAAGAGGATTGGAAGACTTGCTTGATGTTCTAGATTGACTGAGGGTGTACATGAAGTTGACTTGAATTCACCAAACAGGTCGGTTAAAAAATACTGAGTGGGTTTTGTTTGATGTTTTCAACAAATTATGGATTTGGAGGTGTTTTTCCTGCTGAAAGAACCTTATCTCGCTTTCAAAATTATCAAGACTGCTCTTAAAATGTGGCTTAAAATGAACAAAAGACTTTCATACTGGATGACCATGGTTTTTTTATTGATCTGAAATGAGTATTTTTGTTGTACCAAGGAAGCCAAAAAGCTTGTTATTTTGAGCCAGTGAAATTACTTTTTGGTTTTCTTTGGCCAGCACTCCACAAACCCACTTATTCACATAGCTATAAATAAAGAGATCTTAATATTTTCATATCTACGCATTCTGATTTATAGCAGCAGCAGCTAAAGAAAAGAACTGCTTTCCCGGTCTGTGGCAAATGCTGAAAAATACGCTCACACATGTCTTTTCCTTTCCTGAGTTATACACATGACAGAAACATCCTAATGACACCAAAATGTGTATTGCCTTTGGGCCACAGCCTGGGACAGATATTGAAAAAAAAAAGAGATTTCTGTGGGGTTCAAAGGTATTTGTTGAGAAAGATTTTCATAAGCATCAATAACAAAAGCAGAATACTCCCCGGTGACATGGAGCAGGCTGAATCCTGAGTCATGGGTAAGTGGGGGAAATACTGACTTTCCCATCCCCAGTCTCTTGCCCAGCTGAGAGCAGGAGAGAGTTAATGGCAGAGGCTGGGGCAGGCTGTTGACACCACGTTGGAGGGGGGAAAAGGCATGCTCATGCTGTTAAATGTCATCGATGCGGCAGGGGGCTTTGCTTGGAATGGAGGCATTTGGTTTCTCTTCTAATTTCTTATTTTTTTTAGGGAAGGAGAGGTTTCTTTCTTGCCTTCTGAAGCACCAGGTGATAGGATTTGATGAAAACGAAGTGGCAGTGTTTCAAGGACAACACAGATGCGATGTATTCTTTTAATCTTTGCAGCCCTAGAGGAAATGAACGGCCGGCCGGATGGGTGGAAGGCTGTCCGGGCAGCATCGCTGCCAGCCAAAAGCTGCCATTCTGAAATATCTGTAGCTCCACCCAGTGCATCCCATCCTATTGCTCCAGGAGAGCCAGCCCTGGTGGCATCTGCTGGGGCTGGGTGTTGGTCAAGCCCTGGCTCTGATTTCATCGGTGCGGGATCATTGGAAACTTGGCATCTGCTAGCAGCTAGAGTCCTCACCTGCTCAGAACTGGCTTTTGTCATCCTTCTGGAGTGATAATGGTTTCGTGTCAAGGAGGACTCCCCACGGTATCACAAAAAGTCGTAGCTGTGCGCCAAAGCGGTGCTGAGGTAGGAGTCGCTGTCACCCCGAGAGCTAAGCCTCGTGTGCTCTTCTCCGCTGTGACGCTTGCATGAAAATAGCGTGGGCTCGAGGCACGGAGTCCTCGTCTTGGCTTCACTGAAGGGTTTCCAGGGGAAGGGGCTCAGATGCCACGTTCTGGTCCAGGGCAGTTGCTAATGAAAATGCGTCGCTTGGGTNGGAAGAAATGTTTCCCTGTGTGGGGGGTGAGGCAGTGGCCCAGGTTGCCCAGAGAAGCTGTGGATGCCCCATCCCTGGAGGGGTTCAAGGCCAGGCTGGATGAGGCTTTGGGCAACCTGGGCTGGTGGGAGGTGTCCCTGCCCATGGCAGGGGGGGGCACTGGATGGTCTCTAAGGTCCTTTCCAACCCAAACCATCCTGTGATTCTATGATATGCTGTTGTTCAGCGGCCCTTCAGAAGTAGTCCCTGTGTGAGGCAGCCTTGGCTCTTTAACCTGCTTTGGGGGTCCTTCTTTAGGAAGAGCATCTCCAGTGCAGGCCCATCAAGCTGCAGGAAACCAGCACCGGTGATGGCAGCGGCAGTCTGCCTGCTTCACTTGTGGCTGGATGTATTTCCTCGGGGTGTGACCCAGAACACAAGGTGTCATTATAGCTGCTGGTTTTATGGAGAGATGAGAACAGCTGCTTCCTATAAAAGCTGTTGCCATAGCAGCTGTGTGCTTGGAGAACAGCTTCCTAATGCAATCTAGGTATTTTGTGTGTGCCGTAAGGAGAAACGCAGAACGGAACAATCAGTGGAGGAGCCAACGTAGTTGGACCTTACACTGAACCATAACCCGAATCAAGCCTTTGAGACCAACTCTCCTTATCCAGGCATCCCCATGCCCATCGCATCAGTGGTTTGTAGACATGTCATGTTCAGAATTGCTTGTTGTAAGCTGATTTACCCCCCTGTGTTATAATAATACTGCAGGTGACTGCTGCTCAGGAGAGCGTGCGAGTCTGCGCGTGTTTGCCGTGACTTGGCAGATTTTAACCACACCAAGAACTTAGAAAGTTTTAATGATGCAACTAGATGGAGTTCAAGAATGATCTGCCCGAGTCTTTGGAAATAATGGTACCAGAAACGGGGCTGGGGAAGCCGAGGCAGAGGCTGGTTTTCAAGTTTTTCCATGAAAACACATACACACAAAGAAAGGAGGCTCGAGCTGCAAGTGTCAGGCTGCAGTATGGTCAACTTATTGACTGACTTTTTCTTTAATGCTATGTCAAGTCTAATATCTCGTTTCTACCTGCTGGGAGAAGGAATTTCAGTGTAAACTGCGTTTTCGTTCTCTTCTTGCCACATTAGCGTGGAAGATGGTAAAATGTCGTTTCCTTGTATAAATGTTTTACATTCTCATTCTCCATGCATATTGTCTAAACGAATCAAAATTCCTTGGGATTCTAATAGCTTAATTGTACTGAGGTCCTTCTGTGAATCTGTAATTAGAGGTGATATGAGCAGAGCAGAGGGGAAGTGGGAATTTTGCAAGATGCTCACAGCTCTTGGCATAAACCACAAAATACAAGCTCAGGACTGTAAATCCCGCTGGTACTTGCATGGCATTGGGGTCCAGGGGCTGGGTACAGCGCAGGGTCATGTTCTGCGTACAGTCCTTGTGTCCTGGCTTCAGCTGGGGTAGGGTTACGTGCCCGGGATATAGGGGGAAGCTGCCCGGGAGAGGGGTGGGGGGTTTTGGTGAGGTGAGGTCTTTCCGTTGTGTGTCATTCTATAATCCTGTTTGTTATTATCTTCTCTTTTTCTGGTGTTCTAGTATTAAAATCTGTCGTTACCTCAACTCACAAGGTTCCACCTTTTTTTTTTTTTTAATTATTCTTTCCCCCATCTTACCGGGAGGGGGAAAGGCTCCTGCCATCTATCTGCCCTGAGCCCCCACCACAGCTCTCTGCTGTCTGTAGGGGACCTATCTCCACATATTTATGCGTATCAATTAAAGCGTCTGGTAGAAATTTGAGCTGCCAGTTAATGTTTGTCTGCAGTATCTTGAATACAAAAAAAAAAAAAAACAAACTAAAAACACCCTTCTCCCTTAGCCTCCTTCATCTCCCCAACGTTAATTTTGGCTTTGCAGGATGTATATCACGTACAGCCCCTGTGGAAAGTGCCAGAAGAGGAGCCGGTACACATGCGGCTATGGACTGTCCTGCGCTGGCCAGCAGTGGATAAACCACTTTGCCACCGTGGTCGTTGGGTGACCCGGAGCCAGAGGCATCACCGCACGTCCCTGTAGCCCCTCTGTTCCAGCTCAGGGTGCACAGACCACTTGCAGGGCTGGACTGGCTGCTCCGAGATTTCCATCCCCACCATCTCTACTCCTTTGGTCTCACCATTTACCAGCTGGTATATGTCTTTCAAATATGTCAGAGCGAATTAAATTTGTAATTCCATCCCATTTTTTCTTCGGTAATTATAGCACTGCGTGCTCAAGGTTCTATGTTGCCAGGTCTCGGTGTGTTTGAACGTGTGCTTCAGGTGGACTGAACAACTGGAACTGTCTCTGAAAGAATGAGCTCTGCATGACTGCAAAAGGCAAGCTCCTTTTTCAGGAACAATAGTCGAAATTCTGTTTTATCCCCTTCGGAGCTGTGGTTGTTAGTGCTGTCTTCGTCCCTGGGTCCCTGCTGCCCTCTAGGAATTTAGATAATGAAATATTTTCAGTTGTACCGGTATTGCAAGCTGCGGATTCCTTTTTTCTTCTTATTTATACTTCAGATTTCTACGGGGTCTGCTGAATTATCATATCCTGTTTCTGTAAAGCCTTCAGGAGTTCCGCAAAGCCCCTCTGTTACTTTGGAGTTCTTTAAGGCATTGGCAAAAAAAAAAAGCAGAAAGTTATTTGTAATTTAAATAAAAATAATTAAATCAGCTTTTCATTTGGGCTTATCCTTGGCTGTCAGCAGAACAGAGGTTGTAGCGCTGAGTGACGCTCAGTTTCAGATTTCCAGTAGAGAGATGGTGTGCAGCGGATCTAATAGAAATGTAATTTCTATCATTAGAAAGGTTTTCTGCTCTAAATAGCCCTTAGCAAGATATTCAGCAGGTGGTGGGCTTACCTGCTCTACGTATTGTAATGAGAGGCAGGTTCAAGGCAAATCCCAACCAGGGAAGAAAGGTGTATTTCAGCCTGGCATTTTGTAACTCTGATAATTAGGGTCGATATTCGTCCCTCGTTATCCTTTCTTCCACATCTCCCTTCGCAGGAAGGAATAAGCGGTATGGTGACATTGTGTGGGACCTGCCCCCTGTTACGCCAATAGTGGGTTAGGTAATTATCTGTGGTTAATGAATGCAGCGTGGTTAGCTGGGATTAGCCCCGAGATAAACGCAATGCAAGTGCCTAACTCTGGGCAATGGGATGCCTTGAAACGTCCTTTTTAAAGGATTACAAATTTCGGTTTGAATGAATACATGCTTGAATATGTTTCAGGATGGATATTCAACTGGTTATTTTTAAAAATATTTTCATTAATATTTAGCAAGCGGGAAAAACCACTCTCCCCACACATTTCCGTTAGGTTGACACGGGACATTTCAAAGCACGCAGCGTCAAAGCCAAGACTGGCTGCCCAGGATTCCCCGTGCAGAACTGCCGTGTGGCCGGCACTGCGGAGCCTGGCTGCTGGCAAGGACCCTTGTGGCCATGTTCCCAGGCTTGCCAGGGCAGCGGGACACAGCAGGGGTGACGGGAAGGTGGAGTGTGTGCGGTACAAAGCTGAGAAATGGGCCAGCTGCCTGCTTCCAGCCCAGGTTTTCCAGGACTCTGGCACTGAGCTAAGCTGGAGCATCCCCAGGTGTTTCCCAGCGGTGAGGGTTTGCTGGAGCACATCCCGGTGCGGCGTGCAGGTGTACCGTCACTGTGAGAGCTGGCGGAGGTCTCGGTTGAGACTGCCAGACTGATTCTCACAGGCTTGTTTGGTAAGGTGGGCTTTGCAGAGAAAAGAAAAATGGGATCCTCTGCCTGCTGTGCTGAAATGGTGCAACAGGAGAATGTCTGTCCTTCTGTACCGTCCTTAACTGCGCTACAGTGTTCAGTGGGATCTTACATTTTTTTCTGAACACTTGCTCTGATGAAGTTTATTTGAAGGTGTATTTAAGTAGTAAAATTCATTTTTACAGCTGATAAAAAAACTCATTCATTCTTTATGAAGGCCATATGAGAAAGATGGCAGTGTTTTCTATAAAACTGAAAATAAAAGATTTTTGGAGTAGAATCATACATCATAGAATCCTAGAAGGGTTTGGGTTGGAAAGGACCTTCAAGATCATCGAGTTTCAACCACCCTGCCATGGGCAGGGACACCTCCCTCTAGCCCAGGTTGAGGAATTTTTTTGACTCAGATATATTCAGTTGTACGTTCATTCCTGACATCTTCACCATTCATGTGAACAGGTGTTGGAGAAGAGAAGCAGGACAGAGATGAACATTTTTATTTTTAGGTAAAAGATGAGCTAGCAAAAGCCTACTGCTAATATGCTTGGACCAGTTTAACTCCATTGTTCTCAGTGGGAATATTCCCAACTTGCACCTTGTGTTGAGGTTAGAATTGTCTGTTTGCTTTTTGTGTTGTGTCGTAATATAGCTGTCACAGCATGTGAGACAGAAAAAGTGTTGAGCTAGAAACATGTTTCTGTTTGTATGTTCTCATCAATGAAGCAGTGGTACCTGAGGTGAAATAGGCAGTTTAAAATCAAGGTTGGTGAAAGCTACAACCACTGGCTGTCCTGCAGTGGTAGGTCTATGCCCCACTGGTTGTGGGTGTCCTTTCTGTAGAGTATGTCGGGATTTCCATCCCAGCTTCCCCTCCCGCAGTGTGGCATCAGTGCAGCCCCTGGTTCCTGGCAGTGGGGGTACGTTTTGGGCGCCTGAAAGAGTGCTGAGGCATCGGAACAGGCTGCCCAGGGCAGTGGTGGAGTCACCATCCCTGGAGGGGGTCAAGAAACGTGTGGATGTGGTGCTTGGGGACATGGGTTAGTGGGTTGGGTGGGGTTGGGCTGACGGTTGGACTTGATGATCCTTGAGGTCTTTGCCAACCTGAATGATTCTATGTCTACGGCAACTGCAGTTCAGCCTGTCTCTTATTTTCTTGAAATAACATCAGCACGTGGCATTCCCACAGCTCAGCACTTCTCAGCCCGGCGGGGTTCTCTGTGCCCGGCTTTCTGTTTCACAGACCTCATGTGCTGACATCGCTTGGTGCCTGCCCTTTGTGCTTGGGGCTTCTGGATGGTGCCACTGCTTTTCACACGGGATCAGTGTTGGGTGGCTGGTGCGTGTCCCTGGTCAGGGAGGAGATGGGAGGCACAGGGGCACGGCAACGCAGACGCTGTGGATTCTGTAGCATCAGCCTTCCTGGGGAAACTGGATCCTCAATATGAGATGGAGGTTCCCAGTGGACATCTGAGCTTGAAATGCCGCCACTGTAATCCTGGGCATTCAGCAGGCTCAGGGAGACACGGAGAACGGCTGAGTCAGTTCTTTGGGTGCTTTGCAATGACTTCTATGACTGTATAGATCATAGAATCATTCAGGTTGGCAAAGACCTCAAGGATCACCAAGTCCAACCATCAACCCAACCCCACCCAACCCACTAACCCATTATGTTTTCAAGGTTGACAATACCTTTAAGAATCATTTCTATCCGAGGACACTGGATTCTAAGGCTGGAATGGCAAGTGACCAGGATGGCATCCAAGCAGCTGACTCTGAGCACCCAGCCGTCTCCTTTCATAAAGACTGAATTTACTCTTGGGTGGCTTTGTTTTACGCAGGCAAGATGTTGCTGTGTCTCGCGAGGAGAATTCTTTCTCACTGTGTTAACTGTCCTTCCAGCTAATCAGATACCCGTGCTGGGAGCGAGATAAGATGTCATTTTGCTTTGCCTGCTTCCAAGGTCGGAGCTGTTGTTTGCACAGCTCCAGGCAGGCTGCTGATAGCCTTGGCTGTCTTCTGTTCCTTACAAGCCTCCTTCACCCCTTGCAAAGAGAGGAGACAGAGAGGTGGGCTATGAAGAAACACTTTTTTTACAAGAAATTACAGAATTCTGTGCCTATCAGAGCAAAAAGCTGTAGAGCTGACCGGGAGGTTGTTTGTGACCTGAGCTCCAGGCAGCAGGCAGGATTTACACATTTTGAGCAGCGTGTGGCTCTTTGTGCTTGTAAAATCGTCAGGGTCCCTGGGAGGGACACGCAACTGGGTTTGACAAGAGCGAGGCCCAAGGCGAGCTGGTTTGCAAGGTACGTACCAAGGTTCTGGTGGTGTTCTGGGGGTTTGGTGAGCCGTGCTGGTGGGAAGCGGTGCGTGGTGGGACGCGGTCTGAGTGGTACGTGTTCTGGACGGAGAAAGTCCGGTCAGGGACCCGTGGCTCCAACTCCTGCAGAGGGATGACAGGGAGTCTGTTCTGTTGCTGAAGCTAGCACAGGTGACACGTGTCTCCCGCCTCTAGAGTGGCGTGGGTGGCAGGGAAAGGGTTCTCTTGGTTCATGCCTTACAGCAGCTTCTGGTGCTGGAAGGGGGCTACAGGAGAGATGGGGGGGCTTTGGATCAGGGGGTGGAGGGAGAGGATGAGGGGTAACAGCTTTAAGCTGAAAGAGGGGAGACTGAGATGAGATCTGAGGAGGAAGTTTTTTCCTGTGCAGGGGGTGAGGCAGTGGCCCAGGGTGCCCAGAGAAGCTGTGGATGCCCCATCCCTGGAGGGGTTCTAGGCCAGGCCCGATGAGGCTTTGGGCAACCTGGGCTGGTGGGAGGTGTCCCTGCCCATGGCAGGGGGTGGCACTGGATGGTCTCTAAGGTCCCTTCCCACCCAAACCCTTCTGGGATTCTATGATTCATACCAGGACCGGTTACCGAAGGAGTGTATGAACTGCGGCAGGCATACAGCCTGCCCCGGGATGGCTCTGAAGTGCAGTGCTCTGCAGAAATGTTGTGCAAGAACTATTTTTTTTCAGTGCTTTTAGAGAGCTCACCCCCACGAAAGTCATCTGAGAACGACCATCTGGTGAAGGTGCAAGCGTGGCACCTTTCTGCAGTGGTCTCTGAGGACCGTCTGGCAGCCGGTAGCCTCTGACACAGCAGGCTTGGTGCCCTGCTGGGTTTTTTGTCAGTTGTGTGCTTAAATCCTAACAGAGAGACTCCGGTGGTTCTGTTGCTGTCTCTGAGAGAGAACGGACATGCTGTCTGGGAGGCTTCCTTCTGTTTGGTGGTGTCCCAGAGAAATTCAGTTTGTTTCGCAAACAAACTCTTGTTCATAGGTCTCACTGAGGCAGCTTGCAGCCTCATTTCCAAGCTTTGCAAAAGAAAATAAATGGATGTGTTTGTCAGTGTGGCAGCAGACAGGGAAAGGGAAGATTTCCTGCCGTATACGTACAAACCTGGCCTTTGGAGAATCATTTCGGTACCTGCAAGATGAGTGAGGAGGGGCGGTGGGGCAGTGAAGCAGTGGGACCCCTGCATTAAGGGACTGGAGTGGACCCAGTTTGTCCAAAATGTAGAGAAAATAGGAGGTGGAGTAGGGCGTCCGAGCTGATTGTTTGCTTTCCATCTGCACCTCGTTAGAATTTTCTATTTTCATTTTCTGTTGCGCTAGTTACCAAATCCATTGGACACCCCATTGCTCAGGAAGGGATTGCTGGAAGAGGTCTGTGTGGCGCTGCGTCTGGAGACCGCTCGTAAGCTGAAACCGATGCAAGAGGCCATGAAGTGCCTGTGAAGTGGAGCTGGGTGAGGCTAGCGGCAGCGTGCTGGGATGGATGGCGTTGTACCTGTTACACGGGGTGTTTGCAGGGTGCTGGAGTTAAAGCAAGCGACGGGGCAAGGCCAGTGGTTGAGTGTCGGTTGGCTGTTGACATGAGCACGTGTGTGCATGAGGAGTGTTGGTCCAGAGCTGGTCCCAAGGGCCAGGTTTGCTGAGTGGGGAACCCCAGGTGCTTTAAATGTCTGGANAACCTAAACAGAAAGAGCAGGGGCACCGCTGCTATCCTCCCCTTCCTTGGCTTTTCTGGGGGGTGTGTGTGTGTCCTTGGCCTGTAACTCGTCCTCTGAGCTGAATCTCACACCCATTCTCCTGTCCCCGGTCATTCCCGAGGTCCTATCTTAGCACGAACACAGTGTTTTCTGGGCTCTTTCCACGAGTCTTTATGGGTTACTTCTTCAGAACCATGAGGTCAGGAG
This sequence comes from Syrrhaptes paradoxus, assembly GCA_013400615.1. Classification (NCBI taxonomy): domain Eukaryota; kingdom Metazoa; phylum Chordata; class Aves; order Pterocliformes; family Pteroclidae; genus Syrrhaptes; species Syrrhaptes paradoxus. Next base: position 54,705 of record VZTO01022841.1, on the reverse strand, counting down.
AACTATACACGTTAAATAAAAATTAAAAAAAAAAAAAAAAAGAGTGGCTAGACTTTGTGTGGAGTTACTAAGCACACAATTGTGTTTACTTAGGGATAAAGCACAAGAGATTAGAAATAATCTGAAATCAGTAGCATTCCTGAATGTATTGGCTTTTGTTTGGTTTCTCCTCCACGTACTAACTCTACACATCAGAGCCCAGGATGGCAGGTGGGGAGGCTGCTCAGGTGGAACCTTCTTTGCCTCTGGATGTTCCTACATCTCCCTCTGACCACTCTTGAAACCTTCCTTTGTCACTCATCTTTGTCATATGGATGTAGCTTTTCCTTCCTCTTTATTTTTGCACGTTCCCCCTTTGGGAAATACTTTCTTCTTGCTCGAGCAAACATGTAGTCCAAGGAAATTCCCAAAGAAGCAGCAGCTGCTGGATGTAGTGACTCATGTGATGGATGTAATGGCTCGTGATCGTTTCTGCTCTGGCATGGATGGGTCCCAGTCCTGGCAGTCTCCAGTGGATACACAAATGGAGGCATTTGATGAGAGCACAGCTTTCAGACCTAGCTGTTCATATTCCCAGGCAGATTTCAGAATGTCCATGAACGGATTTTGCTGAGAGTATCTATGGTGTGGACCTACTCCTGAGAGGTAAAACGGGGCAGGACGATGAATAAAAGAAAAGCGGGAATGAAGGATCAGGACGATGTGGCTTTGGACACTGGAGCACGCAGAAAAAGCAGGGAGAAAATAAAGAGTTAAGTGGGAGGTGACGTGAGAGTTTATCTGCCACTAGATTAACATTGTTTGATGAGCCCTAGCTGTTTTCTTAGCTCCTTATTGAGGTGAGCGTTAATTGGTCGGTCTTCTTTTAAACTTCAATTTTCAAACTGGGCTGTAGCAAGCTAATTGGTATTTCATGATGATTTTGTCATCTTCTCTATCACTCTGTCTAGAAATGCTGAATTAAAACGGGTTTGAGCACTTGTGCTTTATTTTCTCGTCATCTGGCATTCCTGGGCAGTGCTTTAGGACTTAAACTGAGTCAGCCCATTGCTTGCAGCAGAGAATTTGCTAACAAGGGCAGAGCCATGTGCTAGCCACCGTTAAAGCTGAGACCACTCAACACTCCTGCGGCAGAGGCTTGATAGTTTCAGGGGAGAGCCCCAAGAGTGCTGTTCCTCCGAGCTCTGTGTTGAGGCGGCTTCTAGCCCTATTGCCAAAGGAACCTTCTCATGACGAGTCACTTGATACCTATGGAAAATAAATGCAAAAAAAACCCCAAAACCAAAAAACAAACCAAAAACAAGTGCCCTTGAGAGTGCATCTTCTCCAACAGGTTGTTAGGATTTAAAGAAATAATTATTTAGTGTTGTAGCTGAAAACCTCTTCTAAACGTGCAGCGTTGTCCCCTATTTTAGCTCTCTAGGAGTTTGGTTTTTCATGAGGACTTAGGCTTCAAGAGCACCATGCAGCAGGAGACTTTATTTCTGGGAATCTTCCTTGCTTTGGAAGCCTCAAGTTTTGTCAGTAGCAGCCTAGGTGGGTCTGTTGGGATTTCACCCCACAAACTGGGCTCCATTTGGATCCACCCATTCACGCGTAAATATACACCTTCTGTTTTATCACTACACACTGTTGGACCTCATATCCGAGTCTTGCGGAGAAGCAATTAATAAAAGGAATTAACCCTTCAGTGGCCCAGCCTCGGAGGTGGCAGATTTGTCTCCCAGACCTAGGAGCGTGCTGTATATTTTAGTAGCAGTCATGGAAGTTGCCCTAGAAGGTTGAGAGCAGAGATTTGGGAGCTTAGTTACATGGCTAAGGAAAATGCACCTTTAGGGAGAAAATCTATTGAAGTGCAGAAATCTTATTAGCAGTTCTGAATGGCAGACTTTGCTATTAGTTTTTTAAATTGCAAGCTTGCTGTGTTTGAGTTCATCAGAGTTATTTAAGGCATTCTTGTGAGAATCGTGCCTACCCAGTAAGAATGCACGGTGACATTTAGTTTAATTTAGTGATTCATTACCTCTAGATTTGTTTACCCTGCTAATTGCATCGTTACATTTCCACTATCGTTTTGAATTAACCTATACTCTCCCCCCAGACCCTGTTGCATTTTTCATTTTCTCTCACACAAGACGTTGTCTCATTTATAATTATTTTACCAGCATTTAAACAGAGCGTTTCGTCTCAAAATAATAAGCAAAATAAGGCACAAGGCGTTTGCTAACAGACTGCCTGAAGCTCAGGAGGATGGCATAACTCCTCGGAGATTCCCGGGTGGCAAAGAACAGCTCCTGGCTGGCACACGAGCGATGCGACTGGGGAAAACGGGAGGTTGTTCTCCCTCCTCCCGTGTACCTGACTACTGGAAAACTGAGGTGGAGGTTTGGGGATAACTACTGGAGTGAGGGGTTAGTAGAGGAAAGGACCAAGCTGGTTGCTGGCGTGCGGGTGCATCAGTGTCGATCTGCCGGTGTGCTCGCGGCCGGAACAGCAGCTCCTGTCCCCGGAGCAGGAAGGCTTGCAGATGGCTGCTGCATTGATAGTTATTCCTTCACTAGAGGAGCGATCACAAAGTTCTTTTGCGTAGATCAAGTTTATTTACTCTGCATATACCAGTTCTAGAACAGGTGAGTCTGGACATCGCCCTTCCCAGAACTCTCTATCCAAGGGCTGAAACCTAATTCTCCGGGAGAGATTCCTCATGAAGAGTCGGTTTGTTCTGAACTTGCAGCAGAAGACAAACCCCCCCACCACAGAACATCGCAGCATTTCTCATGGTTTAACTCGCACCTAGATGAGACGGACTCTTCCCTGAGTGTTGTCCCGGCGTCCCACCCAGGTGGGATGTGGCTTGGCTCGCCCCGGTGTGCCTAGCGGTAGAGCCCACCTCTTGTATTCCCTACCCGGCTTGGGACTGGGGGACTTCAGCCTGGCTTGAGTTGCTTCCTCCCGCTTCTCCATCCGTGGGCACCGGAGAAGCTGCGGAAAAATGTAGCTTCTTGTCTTTTTAGCAGGGTGACCTTTAGTTGTTCGGCTCGCGTCTCATGCCATTCGTTTTGAACATTTCTTTTCTGCTCAAAAAAACCCCCCAGCTACTTGGCAGTCAAGCATTATTCTCTCCATTTCAGTGCTGTGTAGCCACAGAGTGGTTTGTAATGCTGAGATTCGTCATCTGACGCAGTATTTAATATATAAGGAACACGGTGAGATTAACTGGGTATTGACCATCTGTCCATGCTGAGATCTCTTATAGAGATCTGCAAAAATTAAGTTGTAAATTTTAGTCACTTTCCCTGTTTAATTAGCCATAAGCAACTTGGGTTTTTCTTTTCTTTGGGAGATTTGATTACAGAAGAAAAAGTTCTTCGGGGAATTATTTGTGCTCGCAACTCTCAAAATGTAGCGTGTGATGAAGCTGTTCCTGCTCACCTTTCTATTTATAGATGTTTTCACAGTAGAATACTCAAAGAAAAAAACACAGAGAACACGGTTCTAGGGAATTTGCTTTAAAAAACCTGAAAGTTCAAAGTGACTTTGTATCCAGTTTATTTTCTCGATCGTTCATAAAGGGACAGGCAAAGTGTGCTTGCAAGGGAAGCACAGCCTTAGGGATTCAGATCATGCTGCTTTTTCCAGAGCCGTACAACAGATTTTTCTTTTTCTGCAAAGCTTTGAGCAAATTATTCAACTTTTAGGTGTTTATTATTTCATTCCTAATTTCAAGCTGCTGTAACTCTGCTCATAAAAATGTTTCAAAGGTGAATTCTTTGAAATGAAGTGAAAATTGTGCCGCAAGTGCAAGGTGTGGTTGGGTCACATCTGAACATCATCTTTCCGATATTTTTGTTAGGTAGGAGAGCACCTCTCCTCTTGCATCTCCCGGCACTGGCCGAGCAGCCCTTTGGAGAAGGGTTCAGTGAGACTGGTGACACCGATGGCCATGCAGGAGCCGGGGGACACCCCAGCCTGCAGTCGTTCCCGCAGACTGCTCTGGGGCTGCTGCAGGGTTGTTGGCTTGGGCAACTTGCTGGTTAGCTCTGGGTGGCTCTGTTGTCGACAAACCCGAATGTTCTGTTTTGGAGAGAAAACTGCAAGGGAGGAGGGAGGAAATGACTTCAGACTGATACTCTGTGATATCTTTCTAGGATACTTCAAACTGGAGGCTAGCTGGGTTGTGTCTGATAGCTTGACCCCAGCATCCAGTGGAGTCTGGCACGTGGGAGAGGGGACTTGGCTTGCAGCGCGACGGCGAGCTTCTTTTGTCTGGCAGCTGCTGGCTGCGCTGCCAAAGACCTGGAGAAACTGTTTTGAAGCGCTGTGTCAGGCTTACCTGGGGTTTCTGCTCCGCTCCCCTGTGCTGTTTCTGTCCCCTAAAACCCCCAGCTCCTGAGGGCAGCCCCCCTCCATGGCGAGTGCCTGGGCACGCTTCACTAGGGCTCTGCGGTTCGGCTTGGTGGACATCAGAGAGTCTCTGTCCCTATCGGGAAACTTAATTTCTAGAGATGATGTGGGAAGCCTTACAAGAGCTGGCTCTCTCACAAGCTGTCTGAGACTTGCCAGATCAAGCCGTGCTACTGATACTAAGAGGGTCTTTCTGAGATACCAGAATAACCTTTCCAAAAAATCCCCCAGGTTTTGGCAACTTCCATGCACCGCACGATAGGAGATCCTGCACTTCCCACTATATTTGGAATCTATTTGGTGATGAATTTAGTCATCTTACTGGCAAATGATTATCTCTTAGTGACATCATTATCTCTTACCGACTTAACTTATCCTGTAATTTTTATTCCTGTTCTTACAAAAATACTTTCTGCCCTATGTGCTGCGTGGTTTAGGGACGGTTGCTTGCTGTGTCTGTCTGCAGCGCACGTCACAAATAGTCCATACCCCCCGTATGGGAATAACATCCTTAGTGAACAGTGAGCTGTCTGTGAATAGTCCCCCTTTTATTGAATTTATGAATTTATAGTCTAACCACGTGACACAATTTTAAAGAATCCATCCAAAGAACGTAACTTGTTACTCAGTAATTTCGTGGCTTTCAGTATAGCTACAGAATTGTGTTAAACTTTCAGGAAGAAATCTTGTTGGCCACCTTCCAGCTAACGTCAGCACGCTGTTCTGTCAGTCCGTGAGGACGTCGGAGGGTTGTACCAGGTTCTGTATGAAGGCATCAGCTCACGGTGCACGTGGTGCTTAGGAGCTGGACATTTTTCAGAGGAACCAGCAGCTAAATTCCTGTCTCCTATCAGCAGCAGATATTTGCATTTCATCGTCAGGTCCTTATCCTGAGCTTTTAACTTTTTCCTGGTTCAGGCTTTGTGCTTCTTGAGAGGGTCAGTGATTTCCCGCAGGGTGGATGCCGTCTCTTCAGCGGTAGCCACTGCCTGCTGGGCGGGTGGCTTTGGGGGTTAATACACTGCTGGTGTCCAGGTTGTCACCGATGGATTTTTGTCACCTTTCCAATTGCCAGAGTTTGAATCCTGCCACTGATCGTCTGACAAAATCAGAAATGCTCACTGGCTACCTCTCATGTTTGTCGTGCACCGTCATGACTTTATTGTGGGAAGTTTTTCTTTCTCTCCTGGTAGGAAAAGCAAGTGTCTTTTGAGTAACTTTGTCTGCTTAATATCAGATTATTGACTTTGCACCGTTACTGATATTTCTCAATAAGTAAATGGTTTGTAGATGCTTCAGGGACGTTTTCAACCAGCAGCCATTTAAGAAACGCTAATACTGCTGTGAGTCCGCACAGTCGTGGAGTCATTCAGCTTGGGAAAGACCTTTAAGATCGAGGTCCAACTGTATATTTGTGCGTGTCTAAAAGTTGGTATGCAGTTCAGAACAGCCCAGGGAACAGGATGCTGATGTTCACAGTTAGAAATGGATCCTTGAAGCATGCGTGTGCACACACAGACACGTCCGCACGCCTGTGAACTCGGAGAAAGGCAGTGCGAGTCTGCCTGCGTGGACAGCTCAGAAGAGAAGGGATGGCTCCACGGGGTGGGTCATCTCATCCTCGAAGAGGCTCCAAAGATAGCTCAGATGAATCACCCCTGGCAGTCCTTCCTTGCCATAAAAAGAGCATACGGTGACTGGTTCAGGCTTGATGATGTGACTGCTTGCTTAGAGTGTATCATGGAGCACATCTGTGAGTTGTTCTCAAATGGAATGAGGATCTGGGGGCACAACCGCTGCTATGAGGAGCTGAAGTTCCTCTGGTTCAGAGTGGTCCTGGAACCACTCAAGCCTATGACTTAGCTGAGCCTGAGATCTTCCGTAGGCTCTCTCTGACTCGCCCAGTGACAGACTGCTGAATGAGAAGGTATAATGAGCAATAACCAAATTTCCTTTAAGCTACACATCTCCTGTTGTGGTTGTGTGGAATATTATCGCCCCTGCCCCCTCGCCGTGTCTGCCTGGTAGAGGGCCCTGTTGTCTGCCGTGTCCTCGTTCACACAGGTGGCATCAGTCCTTAAGCATTGTGTAATTTCCTGGGGCAGGAGAATTCCTGGTACTTCTCCTAAGAAGTGGATTTGCAGTGAGTGTTTCACATGCTGCTGCCAAAGTTTTTGGAGTTGGTTACCTGCGTCAGGGTTTCTGCTGTGTGGGAAGCTGGGCGAGGGTAGGAAGGAAAGAGACAGCTCTGTGCCTGCCAGGAGGCTCGCCTCGTCGGTGGTCCTCCTCGAGAGTTTCGAAGAATGACAAGTACACACAAGACAACCTCTCCTTTGTGCAAGATCTATCTGTGAAAATGGTTGGATATTATCTTAGAATTGCAGGAGGATTTGGGGTGAAAGGGACCTTAGAGACCATCCCGTGCCACCCCCTGCCATGGGCAGGGACACCTCCCACCAGCCCAGGTTGCCCAAAGCCTCATCCAGCCTGGCCTTGAACCCCTCCAGGGATGGGGCATCCACAGCTTCTCTGGGCACCCTGGGCCACTGCCTCACCCCCGCACACGTGGAATTATCCATTTCACGTTTTCTGTACCATGAACCAAGTTAGCACTTCATCCTGTAAAATATCCTTGAAAAAGCAATACTTCAAAATATGCTGGGTTTCTCCCTGCGAGTACTTTCTGTTAGTGTACGCTGCTAGAAATGAGACCAAAGCGGTCTTTGTCTGAAAAAGACATCCTGTGGTCCATAGGCTCCAGCTTTCAAGGCGAAAGTATAGACCTACTGCAATGAGAAGTAAATGCACTCTGAGATCGTTCTGTGCTCATGACTGAGAATTAACAGTCATATTATCAACATAGAATCATAGAATCATTCAGGTTGGAAAAGACCTCAAGGATCATCAAGTCCAAC
>VZTO01022841.1:28631-42288 GCA_013400615.1 Syrrhaptes paradoxus | reverse complement strand
ATTAGGAGGAAGTTTTTTCCTGTGCGGGGGGTTAGGCAGTGGCCCAGGGTGCCCAGAGAAGCTGTGGATGCCCCATCCCTGGAGGGGTTCAAGGCCAGGCTGGATGAGGCTTTGGGCAACCTGGGCTGGTGGGAGGTGTCCCTGCCCATGGCAGGGGGTGGCACTGGATGGTCTCTAAGGTCCTTTCCAACCCAAACCATCCTGTGACTCTGTGATTCTATATTCCAGCCCCTCAAGTTCGTTACTCCCAGGCAGACTGCAACCCGCGGGTTTGGGTGTTTCTTATGCTTGGGCTGCAAATGCAGGAGAAGAAATATGAGAAGGCGTAATCTGCAGCTTCACAGTAATAGAAGTAAAATGATTTGTGATCTACATGCCCACAGGAAACAAGTAAGGGAGCATTCACATCTGTAATGGACTTTGTGCTGAGCACCAGTTTGAAGTTGAGGTACTGCTGGTGTCTGCGGTATGAACAGATGTCTGATCTTTGGAGATTATGACCTACTCATGGTTCTTTATGATCACAACAATAATATTTTAAGGGGAAAAAAACAAGTGGAGTGGAGATGCTGAGCAGCATCTTTCAGAGGTGTCATGTGGACCTACTGAAGATTCAGAAGGTCCTTCTAACTCTGCTGATCTGATCCTGCTTGTCTGAGAGGGCTCTTTCCTGAATCATGAGCATTTCTTCTTGTCTGCCCCCTGATATTGTTCATTTGAAAATAGTCTCATTAAAAATGAACTTATGCAGTAAAACGCAAACCTGATATGTGCTATTTTATCCCCAAAAATCTTTTAGTGAGGCTTCAGTTCTTGACTAACTAAATTAATGCACATGTAGAAGAACCCTGCAAGATCGGTATTGTGGTGTGGAAGAAAGGAGTCAAATCACGAAGCAGACAGATCCAGAATTGCTATAAAATGATGAAACTCCTGTTAGGAAAGTTTTGTTTTCTCATACCAAAAGAAAGCGTAGCCAGTCATTACGTTTTCCTTCTCTGCTGTAACTGAACTATGTAGATTTACAGGATTAATCCCGTTTATCTGGAGAACACCCTCCAATTTGGTATAACATGATGGCTGTGTAAATTTAAATATGCTGGCTATTAAAAGAAGTTGGAATGATCCAACAGACACCCAAAAGGAGGGCCATCTCTTGGCTATGTTGTCATTTTTATTGTCTCTTTAGTAAGACAATCAGGTCACCTTTTGTTTTATTCCTGGATCTGATATGTATTTTGTTCTTTTTGTTCTTTTTGTACGGCACCTTATGGGACCCTGGTCCGTAAAAGACAAAAGCTACAGTTCAATATGATAGTATAATATTTTTTTTTTCAGTTTTTACCAGCCACAAAAAGGGTGCAGCTGCGTTGCATACTATTATAATTAATAATTGTGAGAATATATTGAGGCTTTCTGGTTTTATCTTCATTTTTGGGTCTTTTCAGGATGAGAACTCTGGATGATATATAAAATATGGCAATTTCAGTAGGCTGTAGGTGGTGTTGTGGCTTCTCTTTGTGTTTGGGTGAGAGAGGTCTGTCCTTGTTCTGCTCAAGACGACTGTAAAAGGTAGAGATGGGGAGGAAATTTCCAGCCACTGACGGTGTGCTTTCTGCTGGTTGATGTGGAGTGCTACTATTTGGGATGCTGATGCTTCCCACTCCACATACCCTTGTCCTTTGCTTCTTGAAAAGTAAAAATGACAGAACATAGCATGGAAGTAAGACCCGTATTTTGTACCAATTCTTATGCCAGTCCCTGAAAATGTAAAGAAAAAAATGCAATGCAGTTTAGCTCGTGCTGATATTTCTCTAGTGCTGGCAATTAAAATAGGTTCACCCTGTCTTTAACTGTGTCTTAGAAAAAAAAATTAGTGTTCTTCACACTTAAACTGGGGTATATTCTGAAATGTATTGTACTTCTGGCTGTTGCATTACTTCTTTGGATGCCCTTTTGGGGAAGACATGATATATGAATGGCTGTATTTTGACTGTAGGAAATGAGAGTCTCTCTTTACCTCCAAGTTCAAATTTAAGTTTTGATTGACGGCATAAAACTTAAGAATAAGTCTTCAGTAGAATCTGCCTGTGTCTGGGAAAATCTGGCTTTTGTGTTTGACAAGTTTTAATTAATTAAAGTCCGTTTTGCAGTTGTGTGTCCTAATTCTGTAAAGCATGGACTAGAGGTTTGCCCACAATGGTTGTGCCAAGAGGTTGTGGTTGGGTTTTTTAGCCCTTAAGAGATTTCTCTTTAGAAACCTAGCTGTTCCGTTGCCCAGCATGGAGCACGGCACTCTTCCAGAGACCTCCCAGGAGCAGTGTTCCTGCTGTAATGAACACAGATATTTACCTCAAATTTGAGTAGAATCAAAAAGAGGGATGGAAGAAGCTGGAAAGAGACGAGCGCGCAACTCATGATGATCCTTGATGATCCTTGAGGTCTTTTCCAGCCTTAATGATTCTATGATTCTAGGTGCATTGAGATTTAGTGTCAAGTATACATGCATGCCCTTGGCTTAGTGAAAGGGCTTCAGAATGTCTGGTGCTACCTTTCTGGAAGGGTTTGCTCCTTCTGCGGTGCTGGAAAGGTGGTTTCAATCCCCATGTGCCCTTGCATTAACGTAGGTACCCGCTAGGATGGAGGTGAAGCAGGACTACGGGTGTGGAAACCTGGAGCTGTGGCAAGCTGAGGTCTGGTTTTGACCTTCCTAGTGTCAGCCCATCCCTAATAAAAGATAATAAGATGGTGTGTTCCCTCTTCATCTAGTCCTACTCGGAGCCATCGGAGGCGGTGGGTTGTACCGTGTCAGCTGCTGGTGTCGACAGCCTTCTCCTTGGAGAGGCACAGCAACACTTGGGCCATGAATGCGACACGTTGTGTTCCTGAAAATAAAAGTGGAGTTGTCTCCGGTTGTTCAAAGCACATTTATCTGTGGGGTTATCCTCTCTGTTGTGATACCGTGACTGCTGCAGAACTTCCAGTGCCTGCCAGCTTACAGAGGAGCGTGGCCCCGCCATTCTTGGAACAGCATGGGGCTGGATTTGTTTACCGGTGACATTTATCCTCTCCTTTCCTTTTGGAAGCAGGACAGCTGTCTGATGAGGACTGTACTCACAGGACCTTCTTTTCCTGCCGCGTCTGTCGATAAGCACTGCGGTGCGTGGTATCGGTGTCTGTGTGCTGTGGATCCGCGCTGACCGCTCTCGGGAGCGAGGCTGGCTGGGCAGGAAAGCAGAAGGGTTTCTAAGTGCCGTTATCTTCTCTTGCAGGAGGAGACCGGGAGCGGATGACAGCTAATCATGAGACATACCTCCTTATGGCGAGCACGCAGAATGACATGGAGGATTGGGTGAAATCCATCCGCAGGGTTATATGGGCACCGTTCGGAGGAGGTGAGTCAGGGAGGGAACATGCAAGGCTCCCGGATACGCAAAGACACAAAGGGTTCTTCTGTCATCTCAGTCACAGCCAGGGTTTTGGCGTGAGGAGGAGGAGAGGAGAATGGTCTAGATCTTTCCAAAAAAGTGGAGTAAGCCCAGTGTTTTCACTTGTGGTGCGTAGGTACCAGGCGTGTTCCCATGCAGAAAGCTCAATCAAAAGGCTTTAAACTGTCTGGAAGCACTTCCTGGGATGACGATAGCACATGATAGCCCATGACCAAGGTGAGGGGAGTTTTCACACAAGGTTGGTCTCGTATGAAATCAGCTTTCCCCCAGGGAGAAGCAGGGTAATTCTTTTGGTCACCAGCTCAAAGACCGTCCATGTGTTTTATAAATGCCTGTTGCTAGAAGCTGTCAGTTATTCTGCAAGTGACAGCGAAGACCAGCAATAGTATTATATAAAACTGCGCTCCAATATAAGCCTCAGACAGGATAGATTCTTTTTCTTTTGATTGGCACACCCAATGATTTCAGTAGTACCGGATCAAAATCTAGTGTTCGATGTCTAGTTGTCACATTAAAAAGCTCTCTTGAGTGGAATGGGCTGCAATTGTTATCATCATTTTCATCATTATTATTCTGGTGACAATATCTCTATTATTATAACACAAATACGATTCATATACTTGCACAGAACGTCAGTGCATTGATCAGACCGTTCCTTGGAGCAATCAGATCTCCACGTTGAGGGACAGGAATATTTTTCCACTGTGAAAGAGCACCCGTAACGCATCAGGTGCTTTTTGGTCTTACCTGCAGGCAGTGTTAGAGGGGACAAGTCAGGCTTGTGCTGTTTGGTGGCCGAGGAGAGCAGTTATCACTGAAAACCATGACTGCTGACTGCAAATGGCTTTTTCTCAACTGCCAGGTAGACCGCAGGAAAGAGGATGGGAGGGACTGAATTAAACTACCGTTCTGAACAAAACTTTTCTTGTAAGCCTCTCATCTTCCTTTGGTCTTTATGCAGGTCCCACGGTTCTTAGGAGAGGGCTTTGGCCTCACTGGTGGGCTCCTCTAGGGACTTGGTGAGCTGGGGCTTGCCTAGCACCTCTTCAAACAGCTGGCTGCTCTTTGGCTTCTCCTGGGGAAACGTGCCCGGGAAGGATGGTGCTGAGCAGTCATCTCCCTGGGATCCGGCCATGGCACAGATCTGGGGCTGGGCGTGTAGGTCTTACAGGAGGATGCTTGAAAAGAAACAAAACAAAAAACCAACCCCACAAAGTTTATCCTGAAAGACATCATCTTCTGCAGGCATATGGGGTTGGTTTGGGAGAGAGGAGGTGGGAAGAGCAGTGTCTTCTGAGGTTAGGTGAGGTGAGAAATCTGCTTCTCATCTAGTACACCAAGGTTACCCATCCCAACCTTCATCCCAACCTTCAGCCCAACCTTCAGCCCAACCTTCTCGTTGTAGCACGGCCTCATGTTGAGCTCCTCAGTGTTCTGTTACTCCACTACTGTGGCAATAATAAATTTGGGGGTGTACCAGAACTGGATTTATCGAAGAGTGCCTTTGTGGGTTTTGCTCTCAGCATCCACCACCCCGGTATCTTTCTGTGGCAAATAACGAAGAAAGGCAACCCCACAGCTCTTCTGCAAGTGGAGAAGTGTCTCTGTTCTGCAGGCAGGGAGCTGAGATCAGGTGAAACTCCATCTCTAGCCCCAGTCTGTGCGCAGAGCTACGAATAGAAACCAAATCTCCCCAGTCCTGACCCTGTGTTTTCTTCACCGGCCTGTCATTTGCTTTTATAGGGCAAGAGCTATTTCTGGTTTACAGCTGGGAATCCTTCCAGCGACTATGAACGTTCTCAGGACACTGCCATTGTTGTAGCAGTGTTTAATGCCAGTTATTGAGGGAAGCACCTCACTGAAGGCTTTGCTGATTTGAATAAAACAAGAGATAGGTGCAGTCATTGAACTACTGTTTAAATTCATTTGTACTTAAAACACTTCCAGGCTTTTTTTTTCTTTTTTTTTTCCCTTATTGGATTTCTTGAGCAAATACACTGACTTCAGGGTTATTTGTGTTGGGAAGCAAACAGTTAACTCCCTGGAAAACACCCAAATAGATGGAACGGGTTCTGGGTTTGGTGCTCACAGAGAAGGTTTGCCTGGGGTAACAAGGCAAAACCAGTATCATGGGATGTGTCACCATTAAGAACTGTCTCGAGCGGGTCCCCTGCTTTATTAACTACTTGTTACTCAAGCTGATATTCTGAGCTATCTTAACAAGTCCTAATAAGCCCCGTTAACTGTTCTGTAGGCATGTGTGGCTGGACAGAAATACTGCAATATCCCTTGCTATGGGGATGTTGCTACAGCTGCTGCGACAGTCTGACCCTTCTAAAGAAGGTTTCAAAGAGCCTGCCTTTATGAGCTGTAGCCACCGAGGTTAAAAATCCTTTTAACTCCTCCATTAGCTATAAACAACATACAGAAAATTCGGAACTGAGTGATGATGACTAGCTAGTAACAAGTAATTACTTGCAAGGCAAAATTATTGCATGCAGCTAATTAGTCAAAACACCAGTTTTCTATCTGCTGCCTAAATTTCAGTACTAGAGAGTAAACCACGATAGTCCGGAGTCATACAAGTCAAGTGCCACTTTGAGCAACGTGTTTGAATTTTCGGGTTGTTCTGAGCGTTGGAAGGGGGCTCTGCAGCGGATGTGTCTGACCTTTGGTGAGCCACTAATATTTAAAGTTTGTCTGGCAGTGGGAAAGGACGACTGGTACCAGAGCAAGGAGCTCTGTCAATGATTAACCACATAATTAAATTGTTATTCGTTAATCTGCGCTAGAAAGAGAAGGCGGGAGGGGGGGCAGGTGGGAATCTGCTGCAGTGATCAGAACCAGCTTGGGGTTTTGCACCGGGAGAATAAGGTGACTTGTGGAAAAAATTCTGAAAGGGAACAGAAATGTAAATGAGCCAGGGCATATAAACCCTGTTTGCACATGAAATTCCTCCCCTGATTAGATTTAAAAAAGCAATTTTTTTTTTTTTTTTTTCGGGAGGGAAAGGCCTGAGCTTTAATTGCAGAGCTTGCAACTAAGGGGGAGGGAGGAGGCGAGCAGAAGGAGCAGTGGCGTAAGGGCTGGCACCTCCTGCGGGAGCCAGGCACAGCCTGCCTGCTTTCCAGGCTGCCGCGCACCGCCGCCGCCTGAAGTCAACTCAAAGTCACCCGGAGGAGCAGAGCAGACAGATCCGCGTTGCAGCATCTCCCTGTTCTCCGGCGTTTCCCTGCACCTGCTGCACGCCAGGGGCTGGAGCCGTGGCTGCCATCCGTGGGGTTGGGAGGGAGCGAGCCGAGCATCCCCGCGTGGAGGCACAGATTCCTCAGCAGCTCCCCAGGATCCTGCCGGCAAGACGTGCTGCTGCTGCATCTGACGCGCCTCTCCCACGAGAGCTTCTGGTGGTTCGAAGGCAGTCAAACGAGCGAGAAGCCCATGAGGACATCAGGCAGCGAGCCGGGTGTATAAAAGGCCTTTTGAAAGGGATTCGTTATGGACAGAGAGCCTTTCGGGCGAAGGGGCTGTTGGTTTTGCTCCTCAGTTGCAGAGATAAAGGGAGCCGGCAAGGAGTATCGTCTCGCAGAGGATTTTTCGGTGCCCTTCGCAGTATTGTTCTCCTCTTTCCCCTTGCACACCGCAGAGCGCTGACCTCCTCCCGTGGAACTGGAGTCTCTGCCCCTCTACCTCTTGTTCCAGCTGGGAGGAAGGAGTCTTTCTCCCCCCGGTCTGTGCAGGCACTTCTGTTCGGATGGAAGAAGAGATATCTTTTTGCTGAAACTCTTTTGTTGTGACATTGCATCATAGGCAGTTGGCTCGCCACGGGAAAGAAAAGAAACGAAAGGAAATAGAGAGACGGAAGGAAATAGTTCCCCAAAGCAAAACTGGAGCAGGAAAGAGAACATTAAAATCACTTCAAGCCCTACCTAAGATCTAGAAGACCGCAAATCTCCCGGCTCCAGAGGAAGACACACTGTTATAAAAACTCTTCAGCAGGCAGCACCGATGCGCAGCGGCGGTGTTTCATCTGGATGCAGCTGGTGAAGGAGAGCTTTGGAGGGACGGGGGGCTCTGGCCTGAATGATGCCTGAAGACAGAAATGCTGGAGTCCGCAGCCCAGGTGCCTTAGCAGCACCTCCTTTCCTTCCTAAAACTACCTACAGGAGAATTAAGAGGTGCTTTAGTTTCCGTAAAGGTAGGTTCGTTCTGTCGCTGTGCTGTGCTGTGCTGGTGAAGCCGTGGTTTTGGAGAAGTCACGGGGGCTGTGTGTGCAGGGGCAGAGGAGAAACAAAAGGCATGGAACAATGCGGATGCTGACATTCCCCGAATGATTTATGGACTTCATTGTTCGTTTGTTTGTAGTTGGCCGGCTGATACTGTCTCCTCTCCATAATAGCCCATGAACGGGCTGCCTGAATGGGGTGGCTGGAGACAAGATGACTGCAGAGCCTCTGAGCAGAAAAGCAGGGAGAGGAATGGGGGAGTTGGACCTCTGATGCTCTGAGTCGCCTACTGGGCTGGCAGAGCATGAGGAAAAAGAGTTTGGGTTTGCGTTTTTGTCTCTGTGGGAGGAGGGAAGAGAAGAGAGGGAGCAAAGCCACATGATACATGTGCATCCGTGCAGAAGGCTCAGTCCCTGGACTCAGAGATTTCGGCTGGATGAAGTGCATCCCTCCAGCGCACGGTCCTGTTGCAAACGCTGCATTGCCGCTTCATCCTGCTGCCCCGCTGCCTGCCTTTGCCTTTCCACCTGCTGCAGGGAGGTGTTGAAGGGCGGTTTTGCTCTGCATGGCACGTACTCCTGGTGAAGCAGAGCATGGCAGTGCCAGGGAGGAGGGCAGAGGAGGCTGGCTTTCCAAATATTTCAGCTGGAAGGGAAACACAGGGAAAGACAGGTCTGAGAAAGAGGTACAACAAATGGTGATAAGGTGCTACGGTGCTCAGGATGGCGGGGGAGAGACCTATGATGAGGATGAAAACTTTGTTTGGGGGGGGAAGAGGAGAATATTGGTGCTGCGTTAAAGCTCTGCTGGACAGGGTAATCCAAGTGAAAGGAGTCTTTCTTCATGTTGTTCTGAGCTGCGAGATGTTATCTGGCGCAGGGCTTATACAAATACAATCACCTGCTCCTCCCTAAACTGCTCCTCTGCTGCCGGTTGTCCTTTTGCGAGACCGTGCAGCTCTTTGCTGAGCAGACTCAGCAGCGGTCCAGGGGAACTGTGCACAGGCAGCCGGGGCGATGCCCTGGAAGGAGGGGTCACAGCCAGCCAGGCACTCCCCGCAGAAGCGCGGCAGAGCTCAGCTGGCACCTGCCCCCGTGCACCCCCTGCATCCCCGAGGCTGGCGTTTGCCTTGGTTGCTGGAAAGGAAACTGTCCGGGAAGAGGTGGACGCGTCTGTATGAAGTGTTCAAGTGCGTTTCAGGGTGTCGATGTGACTTAGAGATGTCTGTGCCGCGTTTATACGCTTAACTATTTGAGGAATGCTTGGACGATGAGTCAAGCATGGAGTGACAGTTTTGCAGCCAGCTGCCTTTGTGCCCGGGGTGCAGCCTGAGCCTCTCCCAGAAGAGCTTCAGCTGTTGGTTCTCTCCCTGTTTGTTCTGACACAGAAACTCTTCCCATCTAAGACCCCGAGTGAAGCTGCAGTGCTTGGGGCAGAGGACGGACTGATGGAGGTCATGCTGCTCATTCGCTTTCCTCTGCATACCATTGGTTTCGTTTGCTTTCTTACGCACATTTTCTCTTCAGGGTGCTGCCGTGGGGCCCCTAGATGAGAGCTGGGTGCTCGTGTTCAACCCACCAGAAACTCCAGGGCAGGAGGCAACCTTACCTGATCCACTGCTGGCATCGCACTGACTGGGGGGTAGGAAAAGGCTTGAAGCAAAGAAAATGAGTCAGGCAGGAACAAAATTCTGCCACTGCTATTTCTGGTGGTGGGTTGGGTTTGGGTTTTTTTTTGTCCCACTGAAGGAAAGAGAAAGATGAACATTAACTGGGCTGTCAGTCAAGCCTTTGCTATGGTTGCACGGGCAGACGAGGCTAACTACACTCGTCTTATTAGTTGGCATACAGAATTCTTATAGCATCATTTGGATATTCTATAGCTAAGTATTAAAAAAGGCAAAATTAGCCTTCTGCAAGCCTAGCTGGTGCTTGCAGATCAGTTAGTTCAAAGCTGTGCAATACGAGGCAGAAAATAAAACTAGTGGAGAAAACCATTGGATGGTCATGGGAAGAACTACAAGGAATCATGACATGGTATTTTTAGGCAGAGACGCGTTGTCATCTTCACCGATGGTACAATGTGCAGAACGCTTTGTGGAAATCAGATCAAAGCTGCGCTGTGATAGGCACAAAGAATGAACTATCATCAGGTCTTTTTGGAGGTCATGTCATAGGAGAAGTCAGTGCTCCAAGGGCAGCACTTGAACAGCCAAGAGTCTTGAAGATCCAATTTTGGGAAGATGCGCTCTGTTTCAGTGTCACCACGGGAACCTCCTGGGAAGCTGTGCAGGTTGGGTGGAGGAGGCACTAGCTGAGGGTGACTTTGCTGGTGTGCAAGGGGGAAAGCATTCAATGGCACGGTGAACTGGGGGGAGAAGAGTTTTGGAGGAGGAGGTGGTATTGGCCATGGCCAGAGACATGGTGAGAGCCTTGATGGGATCGACTGTGGTAAGTTCCCGGTGATGTTTTTAAAATTGCCTCCCTTCCTTCCAGCCTATAGCTGGTTCTGCTCTCATCTCAGAGTCGTTTTTTCTAAGCAGTAACCTCTGGTCTGCAGCCGTGCTAAACTCCAGGGCAGGAGGTAACCTTACCTTATCCACTGCTGGCATCGCACTGACGGGGGGGTAGGAGAAGGCTTGGAGCAAAGAAAATGAGTCAGACAGGAACAAAATTCTGCCACTGCTTTTCTGGTGGGGTTTTTCCTCTGCTGTAGAGAAGGAGAAAATACTCCCTGCCTTCGATCCACTCCAAACAGCAGGGAGTGCTGGGGAACACAGGAGCAGAAAGCTGATAAATAATAATTTTAACTTCCATATTAAGCGTTACGTGGCCATGACAGCTGCTTCTTTGTGTTATTCCAGAACCTTTGTTCCCAGTTCTGCTGTTGAAAGCTGTTCACCTGACCTGTTATTTTCACTGTCAATGAATTACTGATTTGGAATTGAGAGCTGCTTACAATTCTCATCCAGACAGATCAATTCCNGAGAGCTGGGTGCTCGTGTTCAACCCACCAGAAACTCCAGGGCAGGAGGCAACCTTACCTGATCCACTGCTGGCATCGCACTGACTGGGGGGTAGGAAAAGGCTTGAAGCAAAGAAAATGAGTCAGGCAGGAACAAAATTCTGCCACTGCTATTTCTGGTGGTGTGTTGGGTTTGGGTTTTTTTTTGTCCCACTGAAGGAAAGAGAAAGATGAACATTAACTGGGCTGTCAGTCAAGCCTTTGCTATGGTTGCACGGGCAGACGAGGCTAACTACATTCGTCTTATTAGTTGGCATACAGAATTCTTATAGCATCATTTGGATATTCTATAGCTAAGTATTAAAAAAGGCAAAATTAGCCTTCTGCAAGCCTAGCTGGTGCTTGCAGATCAGTTAGTTCAAAGCTGTGCAATACGAGGCAGAAAATAAAACTAGCGGAGAAAACCATTGGATGGTCATGGGAGGAACTACAAGGAATCATGGCATTGTATTTTTAGGCAGAGACGCGTTGTCATCTTCACCGATGGTACAATGTGCAGAACGCTTTGTGGAAATCAGATCAAAGCTGCGCTGTGATAGGCACAAAGAATGAACTATCATCAGGTCTTTTTGGAGGTCATGTCATAGGAGAAGTCAGTGCTCCAAGGGCAGCACTTGAACAGCCAAGAGTCTTGAAGATCCAATTTTGGGAAGATGCGCTCTGTTTCAGTGCCACCATGGGAAGCTGTGCAGGTTGGGTGGAGGAGGCACTAGCTGAAGGTGACTTCGCTGGTGTGCAAGGGGGAAAGCATTCAATGGCACGGTGAATTGGGGGGAGAAGAGTTTTGGAGGAGGAGGTGGTATTGGCCATGGCCAGAGACATGGTGAGAGCCTTGATGGGATCGACTGTGGTAAGTTCCCGGTGATGTTTTTAAAATTGCGTCCCTTCCTTCCAGCCTGTAGCTGGTTCTGCTCTCATTTCCGAGTCGTTTTTTCTAAGCAGTAACCTCTGGTCTGCAGCCGTGCTAAACTCCAGGGCAGGAGGTAACCTTACCTTATCCACTGCTGGCATCACACTGACGGGGGGGTAGGAGAAGGCTTGGAGCAAAGAAAATGAGTCAGACAGGAACAAAATTCTGCCACTGCTATTCTGGTGGGGTTTTTCCTCTGCTGTAGAGAAGGAGAAAATACTCCCTGCCTTCGATCCACTCCAAACAGCAGGGAGTGCTGGGGAACACAGGAGCAGAAAGCTGATAAATAATAATTTTAACTTCCATATTAAGCGTTACGTGGCCATGACAGCTGCTTCTTTGTGTTATTCCAGAACCTTTGTTCCCAGTTCTGCTGTTGAAAGCTGTTCACCTGACCTGTTATTTTCACTGTCAATGAATTACTGATTTGGAATTGAGAGCTGCTTACAATTCTCATCCAGACAGATCAATTCCTGGGACCTTAACTGACCCTTTCTGATCAGTATAGCCCGTAACTTGTTTTGGAAGGATAGACATCCTCTCTGCTGCACGTTGAGAGAACATAGCAGCTCTAGACCTTCCTCCTCCTTTTTTCATACTGAATCAGAAGCTTGGAGTCAACAGACTTGAGCTCGTGTTCAGTATCTGAGGAAATCATTCACCAAGAGCATTCTTAGATTTTAAGAACATCCTCTAACGGGGAATATGTTCCATTGAAAATACCACGGTGCTTTCGCAGCTCTTGAGTAGATATATGCAGAATTTGGATATAGCCCTGTGGTGTCTCTCTTAAGCTTTATGGGTGTCTGTTAGGCTTGGAAATCCAGTTTCTCAAAATGTTTACAAAACTTCTGCCACAGGAATGTTCTAGTTAATGAATAACCGCTCGGCGTGCCCTTTACTATCATGTGATTTTCCTCTTTCATGTTTTGCATGATCTTGGCTTAATTGGATAGAGCTTTAAAGACCTACAAAGGCCTCTCCAAAAAAAAAGCACTTTTCCTGATTAAATCTAATGACTGGTCAGAACTGGAATCCTGTCCATTTCTCCACCTTCCTCTGGTTGTGGGGCAGCCAAGCTGCTGCCGTTCTGAATCTCAAGGTTTCTTGTTGGGTTTGGTTTGTCTGTTGGCTGTTTCCCCTCTGGCCCCCTGTCCCAGGGATGAACCCAGCTGCAGGTACATCTCTGCCTCTCTGGGTGTTGGAGACGTTGAGATTGAGGAGGAGAGCTTGGGTTTGGATTGCAGGAGGCATGAGGGCTCTCTTTTATTTCCTTCTCCATAGAGGTGTTCTTGTTTAGCTGCTGTAGTGGAAATTTGCTTTTAAAAACCAGCGTGTGAAGTGATCTCTGTGGTTTTGGTTATGTTGTAGGCTCCATAACTTGGACTTTACTTCTCTGTAAAGGAGATGCTGGTAGTTACCAGGTGGAGCTGGTAGTGTTCACCACCGTCTGCCTCTGCAAACCACTGGGGTCACTGCGTGTTCGCAGCCACGGTTCTTTACAGCGTCGCCTGGGCTTCACAATAGTCAACGTCTTCGTAAACTATCCATCTTCAATATCTCTGGAGGAATTTGTGACTAGAGCAGTCGAGTTATGAGCGCATGAAAGCATTAGAAAGGTGCAGTGGGAGCAAGTGCATCTTACAGAACAATGATGGTGGCTTTTATTCCAAACCAGTGAAAAACCCTCTAGACACCAGAGAGATGACAAACCAAAGGTGTGACAGCATCATGTGAAAGCAGAGTTGGCGTGTTTCCACCATTTCTGCCCTTGGCAACAGGGTCCTTTTCCATAAGGCATCAGCAAGTCTGTACCTTCAAGTCAATTTTTTTGCAGGCTTATCGTGGATGGTTCCTCTCGTGGCCAAGTGCCACCTGCTTGCAGTGTTCTGCATTTGCTGGGTGAAGGAAATACTTCCTTTGGAGAAGTTCAGACTAGTCTTTGAAACCAAACCAAGCCTGTCTGAGATTACTTTTTTATTTTTTACCCCAACTTTGCAAAACGGCTCAATGTCCAAGTGGAGACCAGTGACAAGTGGTGTTCCGCAGGG
>VZTO01022841.1:0-23279 GCA_013400615.1 Syrrhaptes paradoxus | reverse complement strand
GATGATCCTTGAGGTCTTTGCCAACCTGAATGATTCTATAGTTCTATTACTGGTCGTGTGTCTGGTGCAACCTCTACTGAAGATACTTGTCAGTGAATGGCAGGAACCAAAGGTTATTTTTTCCGTGCCTGTAAGCCGAATGAGTGTGGAGGAAATGCGTAACAAGCCTCCTCTAGACTCCAGGAGGATGGTGTGCGGAACACCCCACTGCGAGCGGTACCGCTTGAAAGAGGTGCACAAGTTCTGTCTGTTCAAAACAAACAAGACTAGGGCCGAGCTGCGGAAGTTTTGGGTTTTTGCAAGGTTATCTTGCAGTGTCTGTAGCACACACTAATGAGCCCAAGGAACAGCACGCTGCTGGGCTTTAGCAGGTGAGATAGAGAGGAGATCTTACATGCTACTGCTGTGAAAAAGAGACATAGTCTCTGCTGCAGCAATTAGAAACATCAGCAGGAGTTGCCTATAAATCTCTGGTACTGCAGTTCTGCTTCTGAAGCTGAGGATTTATAAAACACTGACCTTCTACATCCGTGTGCCTTGCTGTGAAGGGTTTGCTTTTTCACATTTGGATTTGGAGATGGGCGATTCAGCTTCGTCCTGAAGTCAGACAGACCTCAGTTCTGTCCTGATCTCTGCCATTGTTTCCGTTGGCTGTCTCTTTGTTTTCCTCCAACCTTTTGTTTCATGTGTAAACTTCTGAGCTGGAGTTCATTTCACGATGTTTATAGACTGTTTATGTGATTTCCTTGTTTTGGGGTAACTTTTCACTGTGCTGAACAGCAGCATGGTCTCCAGGTTGGATGTCACCTGTGTGGCAAGTTGAGCTCTTGGAAAATGGCCACAAGGTGAAAAGTTGCTGTAGAGAAAAGAAAAAAAATATGTTAGAGGTGCATGCTGACTTTCTCTCATGAGCCTCCAGATCCACTCTGTTTAATCTGTAATTATTTGGTGTTATTATTAATCAAAAGTCCAGTACAAAATCTACCTAGGTTGTTAGCTACCTATATGATTTAATATTATATAAATATATTTGAATTTATATTTTGTTCCTTCTCATACGTCAATAATCAGATTTTTGCCGTTAGAGCTCAGCTGGCTCAGCTGGTTTCTTATTATGCTCCATGTTGAGGGAGCATGAAACACAATGGGATCCAGGTCATGCTTCCATAGCGGTGCTGGGTCACCAGCTCCAACTGGGAGCAAGACTAGCTGCTGTCATCGCGTTGGAACTAACACAAAGAGCTGATGTTAGAGCAGTTTGCCATTTTTCATCCTGACATTTTTTCTCCTGTGAGTGCCCATAAGTCAAAGCCTTCAGAACAACTGAAGATGTTTTGCGATGTGCATGTAGGCTTGTGCGTGTATTTGTGCGAGAAATTAAATTATTATTAAATAGTCCTCCTCTTCTTTATGCTTTTTTAGCTAATTCAGTGAAATATGTAACTTGTAGAATTAAAAGCAAAAACAAAGGTAAGATCGTACAGCCATGCTTAGCAGTCCTTTAAAATGTCATCTCTGTTTTAAGATGGTTGCACCTCTGTTAAAACACCTCACAGGTGTTGGGAGATGGAGCAGAGAGGCACAGGTCTCCTCTTTTGCCTTGAGTTCAGCTGCCACGCGTGGTTCTGCAGAGGCTCTGCCCTTCTCCCCTCTTGCTTGCTATCGCACCCCTTTGGCGAAGAACACTGCAGAACGAATGCAAGCAAGAAAGAACGCGGTGTTTTTGAAAGAAGTGAAATAGCTTTGCTCAAGAGAAAATCATTTGTCACTGCAAGAGTGCTGAGGCATTGGAACGGGCTGCCCAGGGCAGTGGTGGAGTCACCATCCCTGGAGGGGGTCAAGAAACGTGTGGATGTGGTGCTTGGGGAACTGGGTTAGTGGGTTGGGTGGGGTTGGGTTGACGGTTGGACTTGATGATCCTTGAGGTCTTTGCCAACCTGAATGATTCTAGGATTCTGTGATTCTATGAAATGCAGCCAGGTTTTGAAGCATAGAACATGTTTGACAAAAGGTAGCTCCCACATGAGTCAGCAGCTGGATGTTCTGCTGCTGAAGTCTGTTACAAAAATGCGGAGTGAATCCAGGACAACTCGGAGGGTGGCAAAAAACCTTCATATATTAATTTGATCTTGATCTTCTCATTGGATAAGGTGTTGCTGAAGAATAGTGAGCTATGTGTGTGAGAATGGAAGCACCCTTTGAAATTTCTGGGACTGACAGAATGAGAAAACCTGGTATGTGATCTGAAACATCCAACATCCTGGCCCACATAGAATGAAAAACGGAACATCAGCATTTCTTGCAGGCTTGGAAAGGGAAGGTACCTGTGCTACAACTGGAAACTGCTGAGGTCTTTTGTGTGAATTAAAAAAAAAAAAAAAAAACCCTTAAAATTGTATGTCAGTTTGAAAACAAAAATTGGTAAATACTTCTCTCCCTCTGGATGGATCTGCTGCACATATTATCAAATATTCTTTAAGGAACTATCAGTGTAATTAGGCGATCACTCATGCTTGCTGCTGTTTGACATATCCTTGGTATTTCCAGTACAGCTCCACCTCTGTGTAAAATTCTCCCCTCTGTGGGATCCGTTGTACTCGCCTTTAGGGTACGTACTTCTCTCTGCTTCTGTTGCTTCTATTTTTAAATCGAAAGTCGCTCAGCTGCTTCACAAATCGTATATTTGTAATGGTGCAAAGTGGATTGTGAGTATTTGTTCTGTAAAATCAGCCTAGCAAATATGGCACTGAAGAAGGAAAATAACGAACGGGTTTGGTTTACCGTTTTTACCTAGCAAGGGTACAAAACTGGATTTCTCTTTTTATATTACCTCTTTCCATCTACTGTTCATCACAATTATTACCAGGTGACATGAGAGGTAAGATTGCTCAGGGAGAGAAAATATTTGAAATGTCACTGAAACAAATATGAATACTTAGGTGATTGATCTATGTGTGTGGTTTGGATTTTCATAACTACTGTAACTCATCATAGAATCATTCAGGTTGGGAAAGACCTCAAGGATCAAGTCCAACCGTCAACCCAACGCCACCCAACCCACTAGAGTTGCTGTGCATGTATGCACTGAAATTGTCAAGGCAAAATAAGACAACCATGAGGGTGGTACTAACGTCATGTCCTCGAGGGGAGAAGGACCACGTGCACAACTCTTGTTCTCCAGAGATGTCTTATTCATTGTTCTTATTATTTTCCAAATATAATCCTGTACATAAGAATGCTTTGTTCAGAAGCACGTAGTTCCCCAAAAGGAAGGCTTTTTTCCCCTTCCTAGTGGGAAAGTGCAGTAATCCCTAAACAAAACATTTTTCTGTGAAATGAAGACTTTCCTAGGCTGGTTCCTGCCAAACACAAATGGCCTTAGGCCTGTGAAAATTCCTGTTCCTTGCTGCCTGTTCTGGGCTTTTCCTGAGCCTCACCATCTGCTGGTGATGCCCCTGGAGCCACGTCCGTGGCCTTTCCCATGCCAGCCCTCTTCCTAACCAAGCAGCAGAAACAGTGTCTGCATATGGCACAGCTTGAAGACCAAGCCTAGCAATTAAATACACGTTAGGAGACTCATTTCTAGCGTGATGGGAGGATCATTAAATCAGTTTAATTGGTGTCCCGCTGTAGGAGAGCGTGGTTTTCGTTACTGGCAGTGAATGAACATTTGTAGTTCTTTTGCATGAATTTCAGTTTCAGGAGTGGAGTCGGTGTGTCAGCTGTGACTTTAAAAAAAAAAAAAAAGCCATGTGTTTCACTTGCCAATGACAAATGACTTCTTAGCTGGCCGTGGTCACCTTTAAGAAAGGATGAATTTGTTAGTATAGGGGAGGGCTTGCAGGATTTGTGGCTTTCTCTTCCAGGAAACAAGAGCAGGGAGTTTATTTGCGTTCTCCCGTGTTTTATGTAGATTGCAATCCCTGCAAAACCTTTGCAGAAACCTAACGGCCTTTCTGAACAGCCTCTCAAATGATCAAAAGTTTGGGCAGCGGATTCCCTGGAGCTGGTTGATTTGTTTCTGATAGGAACCCATCTGTTTCTTAGACCTCTGCCCACTTTACCTGAGAGCACTTGTGTGTCTCGTTAAGGATCTACATTGGTGGAAGTAATTTTTAACATCCTTCCACAGCGTTTGTCTTGTCATTAGTCTGTCCTAAATTGCTGTCTTCATTGCTGCTTTTAAAGCATCGCTCTCTTGCCTGAATGGATTGGCTGCTGTGGAAATTCCCGAAGTGGATGTCTAACCTGGAAACAGATCCTGTCCCTCTTCGGCATTGCTCTCCCGAATGGGTCCCTGGAAGGTAGCGTGGATTCTACAAATCACAAGGACGACAGAGCAGGATATATGTTTGGTTTGGTTCTCTGACTAAACAGAAAAATAAGAAGAGATCAGTGTTAACTGAAAGCAGAGCCAGGCTCTTGTGGCAGCAAGGAGAGGAGGACAGCCAGCTCAGGGCTTAAAATGGTGAAGGGTTTTGTGTGTATCCCACAGGATTTCAGCTGGTATTTAGACTGGTCACAGTACTACTTGCACGAGGTGTACGTTATATAGGGAGCACCGAGTAGTGCTTTGGAGAGACCTACACAGGGGAACACAAATCCCATATGGCGTTCAACCAGTTGTGTATCTAACCTGGCCTTTGCACTTCTGGCCCAAAGCTTGACTCCGAAAACCAGTCGAAACCACTCCTGATTCACCATGATGTTCCTGAACACAGGCTTTGCCCTTCCAGCCTCTGGGTAGCAGCGCTCTGGTTCTCCGTGCGTAGTCGTGCACGTTTGGAATATTCCTTTGGTGTTGCTCGCTCGGTGTCCCATCACTGGTTTATCATCGGCTCTAGCATCTCACTTCAGCTGCCCGCAGCCTGACGCAAAGGCACATAGTGGGCAGCCAGCTGGGAACGGCATCTCCCACGTCAGGAGGACATCTCTGCTGGTGTGAGGGAGCTGCTCTGCCCGAGCTCAGCCGGACGCGGTCAGCAGATGCTGCGGCGGGTACAGGATGGGTTGGTGAGGGAGGCTCTCCGTTCGCAGGATGGTGATGTGTGACATTGGAAATGCCAGAGCTGTAATTCTGGTCATTCTGGAGGAACTGACACAAACTCTTTGAACTCTACTGTTCTCTAGAACTCCTCCGTTGAATTACAGCCTGACAGCTTGGTGTTCCCTACTGTTTGTTCCTTATGCAAACTGTTTATGTGTCAGCATGGTCTAGAGCTATTTTTGAAAGAGCATTAATCTTCTGTAATGTGACCTTGCCCTGTTCTGTTTCCTCTCGGGGAGTTTATGAGGAGCTTGTTGGCTTTGTGCTCTGAAGCGCTGACTCCAGCTCTCCCATCGTCTGATGGGGAGGGTAATGCGTGGATCCCTGGCAATGTGCTGGGCTTCAGGAATTTTTGTTTAAGGTAGAGAGGGTGAAAAACTCCAGGGGTAATCGCTCTGACAGCCACTTCCACAGTGTATGTGGCATCGCAAAGGAAAGTGCTGTCAGAGCAGCAATACCATGGGGGTATTAATGACAAAGTTCAGGTGAATGGGGCTTTGAATATGTGTAGAGTGATGACTATGGAGAGGTTATGGTGCATTTGCATTTCATGGTATCATAAAATCACAGGATGGTTTGGGTTGGAAGGGACCTTAAGGATTGTCTAGTCCCACCCCCTGCCATGGGCAGGGACACCTCCCACCAGCCCAGGTTGCCCAAAGCCTCATCCAGCCTGGCCTTGAACCCCTCCAGGGATGGGGCATCCACAGCTTCTCTGGGCAACCTGGGCCACTGCCTCACCCCCCGCACAGGAAAACATTTNCCCAACTCTCTCAGCCTGTCCTCGCACGGGAGCTGCTCCAGCCCTCGGACCATCTCCGGGGCTCCTCTGGCCCCGCTCCAGCAGCTCCGTGTCCATGGTGGGCTTCCCAGCCCCAGCACCCCCCAGTCCTTCTCCCCAGGGCTGCTCTCCAGCCATTCTCCTCCCAGCCTGTGGCTGTGCTGGGGGTTGCCCCGACCCACGGGCAGGACCTTGCCCTTGGCCGTGTTGAGCTCCAGGAGGTTGGTGTGGTCCCACCTCTCCAGCCTGGCCAGGTCCCTCTGGATGCCATCCCTTCCCTCCAGCGTGTCACCACACCACACAGCTTGGTGTCATCGGCAAACCTGCTGAGGGTGCACTCCATCCCACTGTCCATGTCTCCCACAAAGATGTTAAACACACTGGTCCCAGTACCGACCCCTGTGGAACACCACTTGTCACTGGTCTCCACTTGGACATTGAGCCATTGACCACAACTCCTTGAGTGCGACCATTCAGCCAGTTCCTTATCCAATGAGTGGTCCTTCTGTCAAATCCATTTCTCGCCAGTTTAGAGACAAGGCTGTTGTGTGGGACAGTGTCAAAGGCTTTGCACAACTCCAGGTAGATGGTGTCAGCTGCTCTTCCCTTATCCGTAATGCCTTTGCATGGACAGGGGTAGAGTTGGCGATGCTCCTTTGGAAACACACCACCAGTAAGGCAATGAGAATAATCTCAGACTTTCCAGCACGACACGCTGAAATAGACTGTTTCTCAGCTTGCTGATGCCTTTAGTGTTGCATTCCATTCTCCTCTTCGTGCTTTGTCATTCCCATTTCAAGTTTATAATTCTTCATTGTGCATTGTGAGAAAGCCAGCCTCAGATAATGAGGGTTGTTCCTATTGAGATAACGGAGGATTTTCTGCTGAAATTGGCATACTCAATTTCAATACTTGTTAATGAATACTTTTAATTATGTTAATGATGAAGGTGTAATCACGAAACACTTTGATATTTTACTGTCAGATAGCAAAAGAAATACGTCGATAGGTAGAACCATTTGGTTTCTGTAGCTGGAATGATCCTGGAATATGAGCATGGCCAGGTTTGTCTTTTCTAAAACTGATCAGCTCTAGCTGGAAAAAAATCCAGGAGGAAAAGCTCTTCTGCAGGCCCTGAAAAGATCCGCCTGTTACAAGTGACGCAGGTGCCCTCTAGACAGATGTATGAACCCTGTTGGGTGAGTTGGGATGTGGATACAACACTGCAGACCCTAAAGGGAAACACACGCTCCCAGCCCTCAAGAAACCTTGCGGCTCTACGCTGCTTTGAAAGTCACAGCTGTCCTCTGTGGCTGGAACGGGCTTCCTGGTGTCTGTGGGTTGAAACACTAGAAGACGGATGGATTTATACTGGAGTCTGCCATTTTTAAGTTTTCCTCTGTATTTTAAAGCAAAAGGTGAAAAAAATAATATAAGGCTGCAAGGTCTAAACAGGTCTTTTGGTTGGTTTATTATAAAAATATTGGCGTATTTTTGTACCAATATTTACATCGAAAGAAGAAAGTTTCTAGCTTTTGTTTAGTGGTTGCTAATGGAGTAAAAAAAAATCCAGTTCTTCTTTACAGGCAGTATGTGTGTTTATGTATGTTTGTTTGTGCTGCCAAAATCTGTCTGTTAATTTCTGTATAGATAGATAAAGTCCCAAGCAGTGTTCTGGTACAGTTTAGGGAAAACAAACAAACAAAAAGTAATAAAAACAAATTTTCCAAAATCTTATTTTGCAGTTGCACCATCGTGCGGCAGTCTGCGGTATTGCCTTGGCATTCAGTCACAGGAGCAAGTCTGTGGCTGGCTGGCTATCTAGCTATCTAAACATTTGAAAAATTACAAATTTATCCTATTAATTGGGACCTGAGTTTCTAAGCCCAGCTCAGAAAGCACATCTCTGTAGGCTCACATACAGCAGGTACTTCAGGAGGTTTGAGAACACAGGAGTTCTTATTGCTCCCTTGCTCCTTGGGATCCTGCCTTCCCAGTTCTCTCCCAGTTCCTCCTCGGTAGAGCTGACTAACCCTTCGCAGCGGTGTTCTTATCAGTACTTCACATGGAAAGCAGAAAATTTATAAATAGCATGTTATAAAAATATTGGCATGTTTTTGTCCCAATATTTACATTTAAAGGAATTTTTCTCAGTTAACCTGTTTGAGGATTTTGGGAAGGCTTCTCTAGTTTTGTGGAGTTAGTCTCTGGGAAGATGTAGTGCAGTTCTTCAGCAAGGAGTTTCCTTGTTTAAATAATAAAAATAGTAATAATAACATCTTCAGAAAGAGCATCAACGTAGAGCAAGCAGAGCTCATTTCTCTGCAGATCGATGGCACTACTGGTGCCAATGGCAACAAGACATGTAAGCAGCTGCCTGAGAAATTGTCGGGGTCTGGGTTTTCATCATAGAATCACAGGATGGTTTGGGTGGGAAGGGACCTTCAAGCCCATCCAGTGCCACCCCCTGCCATGGGCAGGGACACCTCCCACTAGCCCAGGTTGCCCAAAGCCTCATCCAGCCTGGCCTTGAACCCCTCCAGGGATGGGGCATCCACAGCTTCTCTGGGCACCCTGGGCCACTGCCTCACCCCCTGCACAGGGAAACATTTCTTCCCAATATCTCATCTCAATCTCCCCTCTTCCAGCCTTTAAGCCCTCAGGTTGTCCAGTCTGTGAAGTGTTTTGTTAACCAGGACGTCACGAAGATCTTGCTTGGTTCACATCTGGGTTGGGGATAGGTAGAAGGCAAAGGCTAGAGGTCAAATCTGAGCTGGCATTTGAAATATCATAAAACAGTACAAATATATCTCGTTTCGTGTATCGGACTGTTGCTTACATATGATACATATCCATCCGAGGAGTGTGGGGAGGTAAATTCCCACCATTCCCCACAATTTCCATTTTGGATCCAGTCTCTGAGTACACGGGTGCAGTCAAGGGATTAGAGTTTGAACCTTCCTTAAAAATGTGGATTTGTGTTAGTGCTTTGTTTAGAGAGTTTCTCTTTCACACATTTTGGAATTTTGGCTGTGGATTATACAGGATTGCAATAGAAGGGTTTTCTGGGAATTTATTTCAAGGAGGATGGTTGGTTAACATTTAAATGTATGTAGTGCTTTAGCATTTCTCTGTTTTGCCTGAGATTGCTCATACCATGCCACATTCATCTGGGGTAGTTTCCATCATTCTTGTTAAGATTTAACTGAGTAAAAGCCATTATTGTTTTAACAGATCATTTCGAAATAATGATTAACGTACCTCTAGCAAAGCCGAAATGCATCAAATACCAATGATTCCCTTTGAGAGGCTGGGATTTGAAAACTGTTCCAAGTGTGAAGACTTAAAAAAAAAATAAATTAATGCACATTGGAGAAATGTCTGTGCATTTTCGGTCTCTTATGAATAAAATCAGCATAATTTGGCATCTGTGATTTTGTTATTTCTTGCCATCTTCTTTCATATGCCTGATGTGATATGCCTTCAGGATCTTCGCAATCCCCGTGCATGCAAACAGGCGCCCTGTGTGTAATTATTTACAGTAAAAAATCAGCGGAGTTGACAGACCCTTGCTTGTAGTATCCTAAGTTCTTTATAGGACAAAAAAACCCAACCAACCAACCAAAAAAACAAACCCGGATTACAGATACGATTAAGTGTATATACTGCTGATGAGTAGAATCAATAAATCAGTGAAAAAGTGGCAGTTTTTAGCCTGTCAGTCGCACAGGATTACCCCAATTCACAGTAACGACTTTTTGTATTGCAACCCAACAGCAATACAGACGTGCACACGGTGGCATCGCTGCTTAAGCTGTACCTACGGGAACTCCCAGAACCAGTCGTACCGTATGCAAAATACGAAGATTTTCTTTCCTGTGCCAAAACGCTCAGCAAGGAGGAAGAAACGGTGAGTTGGCAACTCGAGTAAGCTGAAACAGAAGGCTGGCGTGTTACAGCCTGCTCTGATTTTGAGGAGCAGAGACAGTGGTGATTACCTGTCTTAATTTAAGATGTGCATCTATTACTTGGGGCTGGTTTTATATGAAAATTGTTGCCACCTAGGTCATTTGGAAGTCTTAATCAAGGCATAGCCTAACCTTAGCTGTATTTATTGCATGCCACTGAATGCAGTTCAAATAAACATCATGGTGGTCAGTAGCTGCCACCTTGCATGGAAGAGACTTGTATTTTTTATCATTCTGAACTGTAAAAGGAAGAGTCTTAGTAGTTGCTGTCTGACTCTTGACATTAAATCCAGTGTTATTTTTTTCTAAGCATCTTATGTTGCCAACTTTGAAGGCCAAAGGACTCTCTCTTGAGAGAGACAACGGTTCCGGTCTACTCCCCTAACCTTCTACTGTGGTTATTTCCGTTTAATTCCTTTTTGACATTTCATCTTCTGACTAATGAAGATGCGTAGGAGCCCCCCTTTTCTAGCGGAGAGAGTGTCTCCTTTCTGAGCCTTGCGTTGATGACTCCCAACCCCAGAGGTGGTTCCCATCTGATGGAATGGGGGTGGGAGGGAAGGTCTGTGGCAGCCTCTGCTGCGGTCAGGATCTCTTACACCCACTGGAATCAGACTGGTTCTTCGCTGGCCTTTACAGGCTGCTACCAGGTGCAAGGTGGTAGTGGGCTGTTGAGATGGTTTAATTGGAGCTGTTCCTTGCACAAGTTCTGGCAGGGGATCCTCCCAGCTAAGGATGCAGCTGTTTGCTTGTGCGTGTTGCATGTGTCTCTTTACTGATAGCTCCAATGCAAAGCCACCTGAGAGCTCTGCCAGCAGTCATCAATTTTCCGATGAAATTTGTGGTCATTTTATATTGGCTTAGTCCAGGGTGGGTTTATGTAACTATGCCACAAAGCACTTTATTGAACTCATTTTAAAAGCAAGATTCAAATTCCAGTGGCCCTTGAGTGCTGGAGTTAGTGCTGCCAGTTTGTGAAAAATCAGTATGATAGATGATGAGCCACTTCGGTCCTCTTTATGGTGGCTTCGTAGTCCATCTGTAGGGCTGTGTGACAAGATTTTCAGCTGATCTTCCTCCGCGCAGAAGTTAAAAGTGCAGCTGCTGTTACGGGAGAGAGCTGTGCATCTTGTTGCTTTCTTAGCCCCCAGCCAGCAAACCTGTGCGCTAGCGGGGTCCACCCATCTGGAACTGCATTTCATAATGTGTTGGGATCAAAACCCCACCGATGCTGGCAAAGTACCAAGAGCCTCATGCTGAATAGTCTAAAGCTTCTGGTTGGTGAGGAGCATGGCCAGGGTCTGTTCCTACAGGTACAGAAATGCTGTTCTGCTTCTCCCATTCCTGGAGTGGGCACAGACTGAAATAACTGGTTATTGCTCTGGTTCTAGTGTGGACCAGAGCAGGGGGAAATACCCAAACGGTGTCTCAGGTGAAAATACCAACCCCAGCCTAGAGCTGTTCCTGGAAGCCTCAGCCTTATTGTCTGCAGGAGGTGGAACAGAGCTGCTGGTCAAAAGAAAAAAAAAAGGAAAGACAGGATGAAACCAAGTTATTTATTTATATATTTTTATCCAGTGCTAATTCTTGTTAGCTGAATATAGCTTTCCCCATCCAAATCGGTTCTACAAGCTGTTCCTGATGGTAACCTCTGTATTAGTGCTGCGGTTCCAGTGGTGTGTTTGTTGTCCTGTAATTGGAATTGCTGACATTTTTTTTGAATCTCTGGCAAAATACTAAGAAATCCTGTCTCTCCACTCTCTTTTTTTCTTAAACCATTTAAAGGGCCTGAAAGAACTGGTGAAGCAAGTGAAGAGCCTGCCAGCTGTCAATTATAATCTGCTGAAATATATCTGCAGGTAAGAATATCACAATGGTATTTATCTGATTGTGAGCTGACAGACAAACGTGCCCTGAAGGAAATGCATTACTCAAAAAGTTGGAGAATTGGTGAACTTAATACACTAAAAATACAGGTTTGCTGCAGGACTAATTGCCAATTTGGTCTATCAAGGTGCACATTTATGACTTTCCTTTCATAAGCTGCACTCAGCAAGAAACACAAGTTAGAAGGAAATCTATTCTATACTCTTTATGCTAGGACCCTGGTTTTCCCATTTCTAACTGCAGTTGTTGGCCTGGTCTGGGCACGCCTGTTATGGTTTTGACCTGGGCTAGCAGTAAAACCCAACAACGGCTCGCTCACCTTCCCTCCTCCTGGGGGTTTCAAAGAGAATTAAAGGGGTAAAGGGAAAAGAGACTCGTGGGTTGAGATAAGAATAATTTAATAACTAAACTACAATAAAATAGAAAATAATTATGATAATAGTAATGTACAAATATAGAAATGAGTGACACACACAGTGACATTACTCACCACCCGATGAGCAAGGCTCAGCAAATGATCCCAGAGCAGGGAGGGTCCAGAAACCACAACCCTGGAAAGCAGAAAGCATCCGAGAGACCAAGAGCCAACAGAGAGAGTGAGATGACCCCAAGAGAGGGGTGACCTAGAGAGAGAGAGCTGAGCTGGAGAAAGAGAGCACTTCCAGACCGATCCTCACCAGTTACTGGCCATGCCGTGCATGGGATGGAACAGACCAGTGGCCAGTTTGGTCTCAATCCCAAACCTAAGATCAAATCCCAGGCTGGTCCCTGGGGCTGTGCTCCCTCCCAGCTCCTCCTGCCCCTGCAGACACGGGCACAGCAGAGAAGCTGGAAAGTCCTTGAGTGTCCTGGCAGCAGCTCTGCCCATCAGTGTGTGATCAGCTTCTCCTCAGCACAAACCCAAACACAGCCTCACACCAGCTGCTGGGAAGAAAGTGAACTCTGTCCCAGCCCAAACCAAGACGACTCCTGAAGCATGGTATCCCTGAAAACGGTGTGTATCTGGTAGTATATAGAATGAGTTTCGTGGATACATCTAAAATCTTAAAAAAATGCGTCACACACAGTTGCAATTTGTGAAATTCTAGGAAGTTCCCAGCATTAAAAAAAAAAAAACCACCAAACAAACTAAAAAGAATATAAACTTATTTTTTAATTGAAAGTTTGTATTTTGAGGATATTTTATGAGCCATTAATTATGCTGGAGAAAGTTAGTATCTTCAACAGAGTTATCCTGTAGTCCGACCAGATTGAGATTTAGATTTTGTTATCAAAAAAAGAAGATCTGAAGAAGTTGAGGAGAATAGCCTTGAGCTTTTGTGGTGTTCCATGAGAATTTGGAACGGAATGTTTGAACTGTGTTAAGAAACCTTCACATGCTTTGATTTTTGGTTTCTTTCTTTCCTTTCTACATGTTCCTTAAAGGCATCTTTCTTCCCAACAGATTCCTTGATGAGGTCCAGTCTTACTCAGGTGTAAACAAAATGAGCGTGCAAAATCTGGCGACTGTTTTTGGCCCCAACATCCTTCGCCCCAAAGTGGAAGATCCTCTGACCATCATGGAGGGTGAGCTCACTGTACATAACTTGTAATAGAAAGAAGGAAAGGCTTTAGGTTTATTAACGGTACCTACCAGTCCGGGTAGTATGTGCGGTAAGTTCCATATGTCTGTTTTATAGCCACATTCAATCTGGATGAATTTCTGGGTTAAATTTTGCAGATTTCTGTAGAAGTGACTGAAATATGCAGCATTGAAAACAGACTTTGCATGGAATTGTCCTGCCTTGGCAAATTCATTAAAAATGTGCTTTTGTTCTCAATACTTGCTGTAAATACGGCATGGTCTTGTTCAGCGCGTGTGGTAGGAGTGCAGTTGATATTTTACCTTCTTGCACAACAGTGGTCAGATTGTTGGCTGTGTTCTGTTATCACAGCCATGCCCAGCTGTATCGTTTTTCTGCAATTAACACAAAAACATGACTGTGACAACTTTCTCCTAGAATTTCTTCCTAGACTTCATCTTTGTGACTTTAATTCTCCAGCGAGTATATGACACCTTTTCTCCCTCCAAATACTTTTTTCTTACTTAGCTTTCTCAGAAATTAGGGCTGTACACAGACCCTGCACTGAAAATTTTTACCCCAACTCAGAAATGCAGTGTTCACTGCTTATTTGAGAGCACGTGGATTTATTCTGTGGGTTTGATGCTTTTTCTCTTTCCCAGCTGCAACAACTCCCCGTACACTTTGTTCATTTACTTGTTTTTCTTTAGTCTTATATTTCCTCCTTTTTTTTTTTTTTAACTGGGGAAAATAAGATGTTTTTCCAGTTATTGAAAGCAGCTCTCCAGCCTGCTTATCACCAGCCCTAGCACGAAAACAATGGTGGGTGCTGTAGGAGACCACACTCATTGATGGGAAATCCATTTATTTTTTAACTAGTGAGAAACAGGTTTGATTAAACAGGTTTGTGAGTTCTCTTTAAGCACAACTTTAATACTTGACGTAGTATTTTAAAAGGTGGGGTGTAAAGATCCAGAGTATCACAAAGGAGTTAATGTGAAAGGATACTGCCCAGTGGGAAATGATTGATTAGAAGAGCACAGCATGCCTCTGAGGGCTCTCCAGTAGCTTCAGAATGGGATGCTTATAGTAACTGTGTTGACCTTGTTCCTGAAAGATTATTAAGAATAATTAACGAGGGTCGTCCTCACAAAATAAGAGTTGCACATCTTTGTTACCCAAGTCCAGTTATAAGTGCTAGTGTGTAAATTACAGTGGAGCCAAGTGGTGTGCACGCCAAGGGGTTGTTCTTTGAGAGGACAGGTGGCCATTTACTACAGCTAGTAGCAAACTGGGGTCCTGCCTTAGTTCCGTACTCTGCTACGGCGTGACGCAGCTTCTGTTTGCGTAGATAGGCTCGCCATGGAGTGGGTAAAGGCGTGCACAGTAAATTAATTATGTCACATTACTGCCCTGCTTTGTTCCAAAAGACTAAAATGTCTGTGTTCCAGCAGTGCAACTGCTCCTTTTCTGTTGAAGTGTTTCACCAGAATAAGACTTTGGTTTAAAAAATTATCACACCATTGAGTTGAAAGACATCACTTGCAATTATGTTTTTCTTTGCAATTCATTATCTCCTCCTGTTATCTTCTTGGGATGCAGTTACTGTCACAGTAATAGCTTCTTTGCGAAAGTTAAGGAAGAAATGTTTCCTGTGCGGGGGGTGAGGCAGTGGCCCAGGTTGCCCAGAGAAGCTGTGGATGCCCCATCCCTGGAGGGGTTCAAGGCCAGGCTGGATGAGGCTTTGGGCAACCTGGGCTGGTGGGAGGTGTCCCTGCCCACGGCAGGGGGTGGAACTCAATGGTCTTTAAGGTCCCTTCCAACCCAAACCATTCTGTGGTTCTGTAATTCGATAAAGTTCCTGTTCCTAGGGGTTCTGTGAAGCCCACTGGCTTGGTTTGATGGAGGGAAGAGGCGGTGCTGAACTGGCCCAGTAGCCAGAGGCGCTTCAGGCACACGGAACATTCAGGGGGTTATACAGATGGATGAATTGCGTAAATGTTTGTATCAGCTGAATGTTTGCCAAGTATTTGTGGAATGTGAGGGATCAAGTATTTATGCCCTAAGCAAAACGCGCCGGTAATGAGCGTGTGCTGGGTGTCTCGTTTCAGGTACGGTGGTCGTCCAGCAGCTCATGTCAGTGATGATCAGCAAACATGAAGAGCTGTTTCCCAGGGATGTAGACCCTCAGATGGGGCCCGAGGTATGCAACAACAACAATGAAATGCCAAAGAAAGCGATTGCGGGACAGCTCCAGAACAAAGAGAACAACAACACCACGGAGACAGCGGTGAGGCGCTGCTCTTGGGACAAACCCGAGTCTCCCCAAAGGGAAAGCATGGACAATGAATCTCCAACTGCTCTGCCAGGCAGCAAGACAAATAGCCCTAGGAACAGCGTCCAGAAACCAGATGTCACCAGGAGCCCACCACTCATGGTGAAAAAAAATCCTGCTTTTAATAAAGGCAGTGGCATCGTCACCAACGGGTCCTTCAGCAGCTCCGTGGAGGGCCCTGAGAAGAGCCAGACCTTACCAAACTGTGCCCTGCAAGCCAGGAGGATGTCGTCCCTGAAAGGACCGGTGACAAAGATGGGCACACACAGCGTGCAGAACGGAGGCATGCGGATGGGCCTTTCCAGCACGGATGGGCACAGCAACACCCTCAACGGCCGGCCCACAGGCTGGGTGCCCAACGGCTACGTCACGCTGAGGGACAACAAGCAGAAGGAAGCGGTGAGCGAGTCAGGCCAGCACAACAGGCTGTCCACCTACGACAATGTCCACCAGCAGTTCTCTATGGTGAACTCTGAGGACAAACAGAGCGTGGACAGTGCCACCTGGTCAACGTCCTCTTGTGAAATATCGCTCCCAGAGCACTCCAACTCCTGTCGTTCATCCACCACCACCTGCCCGGAGCAGGACTTCTATGCAGGTAACTTTGAAGACTCCGTGCTGGATGGACCACCACATGAAGACATCTCTAACCCAGGTGACTATGAGAACAAAAGTGACAGAAGGAGTGTGGGGGGCCACAGCAGCAGAGCCACCAGCAGCAGCGATAACAGTGAAACGTTTGTGGCCAACAGTACTAACAACCACAGTGCTCTGCACAGCCTGGTGTCCAGCTTGAAGCAAGAGATGGCCAAGCAAAAACTAGAGTATGAGACAAGGATAAAAAGGTAAGACAGCTTGGCTCTACCTTCTGGCTGCCTTTTGCAGAAGAAATCCAAGAATTGTTCCCTCTCGTGACTTGCAGTTTGCATGAGCCTTTCCTGCACAGCTCAGACCTGTTAAAGAAGGCCGGGGAGAGCCGTGCCCTTGTCTGCGGACAGTGCAGAGCCTTCTGATGGGCTGCATCAAGAGAAGCATTAGCAGCAGGTCGAGGGAGGTGACTCTCCCCCTCTGCTCTGCTCTCGTGAGACCCCCCCTGCAGTGCTGTGTTCAGATGTGGGGCCAACAACATAAAAAAGACCTGGACCTGTTGGAGAGAGTCCAGAGGAGCCACAAAATTAATCGGAGGCTGGAGCACCTCCCCTCTGAGGACAGGCTGAGAGAGTTGGGGGTGTGCAGCCTGGAGAAGAGAAGGCTCCGGGGAGACCTTAGAGCAGCTTCCAGTGCTGAAAGGGGGCTACAGGAGAGATGGGGGGGCTCTGGGTCAGGGGGTGCAGGGACAGGATGAGGGATAATGGATTTAAACTGGAAGAGGGGAGACTTAGTAAAGAATTTCTTCCTTATATCTACTCTGTGCGGGGGGTGAGGCAGTGGCCCAGGGTGCCCAGAGAAGCTGTGGATGCCCCATCCCTGGAGGGGTTCAAGGCCAGGCTGGATGAGGCTTTGGGCAACCTGGGCTGGTGGGAGGGGTCCCTGCCCATGGCAGGGGGTGGCACTGGATGGTCTCTAAGGTCCCTTCCCACCCAAACCCTTCTGGGATTCTATGATTCTGTTCTCGCACACAGCAGGGTTTCTAGGGTGGATGGCCATAACGATTACTGAATGACCCCAGGGTCTAGGTTTAGCATTAACTGATGCATGTAGCAAGGCAGAGCTGAATGCACTTTTGTTACCCAGGTTCTGCAGTAAAGCTGTTCAGGTCTTGGCTTGTGTTCTAACCTCTGTTGCACAGCATTGGTGCCTCTGGCACTGCCAGTCACAGCTGGATCACAGCGTATGAGAGCTGCCAGCAAAAGTCCAGCGGACAGAATATTGCAGCCTTCTGCCCACATCACTATTTTCAGCACAGTGTGCAGCATGGTAGAGCACTTCTTTAACATGCACAAGGACTGTGTGTTTAGTGCCATAAGGATTTCTAATGCTTTCCGTTGGAAAGCTAGATCTGAAATAGGCTCAGATTTTTATAGAATAGAATAGAATCATTCAGGTTGGAAAAGACCTCAAGGATCATCAAGTCCAACCGTCAACCCAACCCCACCCAACCCACTAACCCATGTCCCCAAGCACCACATCCACACGTTTCTTGACCCCCTCCAGGGATGGTGACTCCACCACTGCCCTGGGCAGCCTGTTCCAATGTTTTTTAGACAAAAACATGCTGATTGAAGGGTTTTTTTTTAATTTGTCAATGCATATTTGCAAAGAGATAGTAGCTAAATCAGGCGAGGAATGGAGCTGAGCAGTGAAACACAGGCGTGCAGGGCATTACACTGACCTGGTAAGTGACACTAGTGCAAGGCGTCAACACTTCCAGCAGTGAGAGGCTTCCTTAGGCTGTTCCTGGAGAATTGGATGGAGCTGTTGGGTACTGTGCACCTTGCCAGTGGCTATGATTAGACATTTTCTAAACGAGCTTCGGAAGACACTGCCCTGTGGGAATGGTTCGTTGATGAAGCCATGGTTTGTAGATACCCCTCTCAAAAATTCAGTTTAAGCTTTGTAAATGAAAAGACACATCTATGAGTTTGTGGTGTGCATTTCTGCTTGAGTGAGTGAGGAGCTGCTGCTCAGGAGCTGTTTGCTTTTATTTCATTATTTTGTAGCTTGGAGCAAAGAAATCTCAGCCTGGAGACAGAAATGATGGCCCTGCACGAAGAGCTGGACCAAGAGCGGAAGAAATTCACGATGGTAGAGATCAAAATGCGTAACGCAGAACGGGCCAAGGAAGATGCAGAGAAGAGGAACGACATGTTGCAGAAGGAAATGGAGCAGTTTTTCTCCACTTTTGGAGAACTGACAGTGGAGTCTCGCAGACCAGAAAGAGAGAACACCATCTGGATCCAGTGAGCGTTGGAGGCGTAGACTGTGGGACTTTGGGGAAGGGCTTTGGGGTATTATAGGGTATCAGGTGGCTGGTCACCTGGCTGAGGCTAGTACTCAACATAATGTTATGAACCCTTGCAGGAAGGAACCACACAGACGTTAACCACTCATACCTACAGTGTGTACTTACCAAGTTATACTCTGAATGCTTCATGAGACTACTGTCAAGTGTTACAACTGGATACCTGTATATAAATTTACAAAAAAAAAAATTCACCTTAGAGAGCAAGAGATGTATCTCAAGAAATATTTTAATGCAAGTCTTGTATTTAAACTGGTAAATTGAAATGTTGTTGCAATCAAGCTTTATATCAAGGCTTTTCTCCCTTGCACTTAACATAATAAGCTATTTTTGGCATTGTGTTACCATCAGCTTATTTTGTATATCAAATGGTTTTTGTTTTGTTTTGTTACCCCTCTTGCTGGGGAGTGAAGATAAACAGATCTGTTAAGGTACGTGTGCCGATGGTTAACCCTGATTTGCGTCGCTACTAAGAAGACAGTAGGATGAGAAACAGCAGCATGGTATGGGCATAAAAAAAGACCCCAGTACTAATGAAACAGAATTGATGGCCAGGGTAAAAAGTACCAGGGTGCCCATATTGTGAATGCCAAATGAGGATATGAGATCACCAAAATTGGGGTGAACAGCCGCTTGTTTGGGAGCAAATGTAGGTGGTAAGAAGTTGGGAGCAGGGGAAAAGGGAACGTAAGGGGAAGTCAATTGATCACCCACCCAGAGCTTTTTGGGGTACCCTAAAGAAGCCCTGTGCCTGATCGCTGCAGCTCAGAGCAGGAAAATAAGCCAGCTGTTCTGGACGTATTTGCGTTTGAAGGGTGGAGGGACACACAGAGGGGATGAACTGGACATCCTGGTAGGTTTATCGGTGTGATGCGTGCTGGAAAAAAAAAAATATGTCCAGAGTAGAAATTACTGGACCAACGTGTGTAACAAGAAGAAAACACACCAACTTATTCACCACCCCTATTTACAGCGTATCCTAGCAAGTTATTGTACTGTCTGAATGTGCTTCGGGAGATTACTGTCAAGTGTTACAACCAGGAAAGCTCCCGGGATCTCAGCATCGCGGAGGGAAGACCCAGAGGGAGCAGCCTGGAGCCTGGCAACATGCAGAGTGCCAAAAAGAAACAGCAAAGCCATGCTGTAAACTGATAATTTGTTTGGCATCTCTACATATAGTGAGTATAACTGGTATTTCTACAGCAAGATAAGGATATTTTGGTTTTAACTTTTTCATCAGGACTGCAAGCTGGGTGATGAGAGAGGGGTTCTTGAGATATCTTGGCTCCCCTCTAGTGTCTCTTAAATATATTGCAATTAGGCAGGGAAACACGGTACTAGGAAGGAGCTTTGTATCAGTTAGCAGCAATCACAAGATGTGCCCCCAATGGTGAGAGAAGGAAAGGGAGCGCTAGATTAATGCTGATTTTCAAATTGAACCAGAAAGACCTTGATGTCTGATGCAGTACGGCTGAACATTGACCTGCAGGTTAAGCAATATCCGACATCTGCTGACAGGACACCAAAGACTCTGGGATTTGTATTTTCTTAACTGGGATTTGTATTTTCACACTGGATATGTGCCGGAGTCCCTGCAGCAGTATCCTGGGCTGGAGAAGGTCCACTCTGAGTAAGCACATTTCCTCTACCACTCCCTGTGTCATTCAAGCTCTGTTGCTGACTTAAAATTCAAAGGAATACACAATTCCAAAGACTAATTAAAGCACTTTTGTAAACGAGGACCTAAGTTGGGTCACACAGGCACGGCAGAAGGTGCCCAGCGAGGCTGTGGGGAAAGGTGCTGCTCTGAGGTTAATGACAGCTCCTTGATAAAATCTGATTTGTGAGACTTCTTCAAAGTTGCCGAGGAATAGGAATTTCATTTCCCATCCACATCTGCCTGCGGTGCCCTGGGCTATGCAATATTCACGGAAGAAGGGGATGTCCTTGTCCTTAGCATTCTGTGTTCAATTTTGCTTTTCCTTGGTCCTCACGGGAACGAACGGGAACCTCACAGTGATCTGTGTGTGCTGGTTTCCCTGTCTGCTCCAACAGGCTTCTTTGTGCCCCTCTGTTTCCCAACCCAGACTGTTTGGTCAGGGATTGCTTTCTCAAGGTTAGTTCTTGGTGTACCCCAAGCCTACCCACAAACCAGAAGAATGCAGTTTAAAGTGGATTTTTTTGCTAATCTTCAGGTGTTTGCATTCACGATACCCAAGACGGTTTAGAAGACGAACAATTTCAGCGAAAAGTCTTCATTTTTGGTGTATCTACATCCTCCTCATTTTTATATTGTTCTTTTTGAGAATTGCCATTAAACACTCTTGAGTTAGACTGAACGATGCTACTGCAGTGATTTCCTTAGGTATGATCCTTGAAAAAAATTTAAAAATTCATTTCTTTTTTGCAGGGACTGTGGGAAGGTGATTCTCCATGTGAATTTTGTGTAGGGCTCAAGCTGGAGTAGACCTGGCTCCTTCGGACTGATGCCAGGCTAAGAAATCAGAATTTCTGTTTTGTTTTCTGGCTGCGTCAGAGGGATCTTGTTCTGCTTTGAAAGGAGGACTTAGCCTCGGAAGAAAATGCAAACCTTTAGTAGCCGTTACAGCCACACAGTTGTAGTGGCTAAAAGCTCGTGTTAGGCAGGGTTTGTCTGTTTGAAGCTTGGCTTCACATGTGAAAGGTATTCCAGGGCTTGTCAAGGAATGTTCAACCTCCAGTTACGCCATCCCAGCAGACTGGAATAGTGGCAGACACTCACCGTACCTTTAAAGTGTTAGATTTTGGTGTTTTGCTCTGTTTTCCTTTCTGTTTGTGAGAAACCTGCTGCAGCGGAGTAATTAAGCTCACTACATGTTTTTGATTTCAGCATCTCATAGTTTCCCAAATATAAAAATGGATAAATTGAAGGTGATGTTAGATGATACACAAAACTGGAATTTTAGGTTTTCCTGAGAATGAGGAGGAAAGGAGTTTGGGAAGATTGCTGCTCTCAGGTATGTAAGCAGTCCTTGATACAGTTCCAAAAATTGTTGAAAAAGATCCAATTTCCTAAGAGGAATGAATATTTATCAGCTATTTATTGGATAGGGTCCCTGGAGGCGTGGAGCAGGGGTGGGATAAGGAGACACTGAATAACCAGGTACACTGATTTTGGCAACCCAG
Organism: Syrrhaptes paradoxus; assembly: GCA_013400615.1. NCBI lineage: Eukaryota > Metazoa > Chordata > Aves > Pterocliformes > Pteroclidae > Syrrhaptes > Syrrhaptes paradoxus. The sequence continues at coordinate 1,572 of VZTO01022841.1, read as the reverse complement.
TAACACAGCGAGTTGCCTCCAGCTGCTGGGCTCTCAAACCCTTCCTGGCGGAGTGGAGCTCCTAATTCATCTCCTTTCTTCTTCTGAATTCCCTCTGGACTCTGTCCATTGAATATACCTGCGATTGCCGCGTGTAGGTGGTAGTAATTTGCCCTCAGTTAAGTGCATTCGGAAGGTTGTCTCTACAAAAAGGTTACTACAGGCCTTTAGCAGCTGCTGTAGTGTGTGTATTTACTATTGGCATGGGTGGTCCGGTTTTGCTGGAGAAATGGTCGTCAACAATAAAACAAGTTTCTTTAGTATGCCAATAATGATAGAGACTGGAGAAAATTTTGGAGGCCAGAAAAAAATGAGTGTAATGCAAATATATTCCTCCCTTTTTCCCTAGGGGATCCGGGATAATGAGCTTTACGTGCAGTACAATCCCATTTCTGAATCTCCTCAATGCAAGAATGGAAAATCCTTTCTGCCTCTGTATTACTCTCTTCGTGTGAAAGAGGTTTAAGTGATTCATGTTCAGCAGGACTTTATTGTGATGTTTAAAATACTATTATGAGCTGTTTCAGGTAACATTATGAGCACGGCTGTAATTTTTTAACTGCGTAGTATTTAGGAGGCGACTTCGCTTGAAACCAAAAGTTTTGAACACGGGAATTTTTTCATCACCGCTAAGCTATGCCAGCGACTGGTGTTTTTAACGACACATTGGTTATACCGGGCTGGGTTTTGGCAGAGCGGGGTGACTGATGTGATGCTAGCTCCTCCTGTAGCCACTGGTAACCTAGACTGAGCACTCTGGGGAGATTTTTCTTAGTTCACCCATGCAGATGTTCATTTTATGTAATAGTGAGATGGAGTTGTGTGGAAAAGCTCCAAATTCGCACCTACCTGGTTCCAGAATAGTTCCCATGTGCGGACATGCCCTAATTGTAATAGTGCTTGTGGATAATGAGGGAGATATTTGTATAATTTAGAAAATGTTGGAGGCCAGAAAAAGGAGTGTAATGCAAATATATTCCTCCCTTTTACTCACAACGGTGAGTGTATCACGATTGACTTAATTGGTACTTTTCTGTCTGACTGAAGGGACCTGCGTGAAAGGAGGCTGGAGTAGAAAGCATGGTGACAGAAATGAAGCATCTGTGGAGGCAATTTCAAAGGCCATTAAGAGACCAGTTCATGAACTATTAATCTGTTCCCATGCTGCCAGCCAGGCGTGTTTTTCCCAAGGCCAGAACCTAAGATCAGAACCACACTAAGCTATTAAAAACCTTGCTTGGCGAGGAGAGAGGTGGAGAGCTGCTAGTATCGACTCAGGAGGACGATGTCTGGAGCCAGCAGGGGATGAGTGGATTTACACCACTTTGCAGGACCAGGCACACGTACCAGCTGAGGTTCTCCGTCCGTTCGGTGTTCCTGGAGTGCTGCAGCCCAGCTGATACGGCACATGGCGACGCGGGCTTTATGGGCTTGGGCACACAGCCGTGTAGGAGTGTTGCTCTGCTCATTCTGGAGGTGGAGCAGTCTGTGCAGGACCAGCTCCAGGCTCCTCAGCAACCTGCTCTAGTGGGA
>VZTO01022836.1:6410-63265 GCA_013400615.1 Syrrhaptes paradoxus | reverse complement strand
AAGATTTTAAGCCTCGTGCTTCTTCAAGCAACCCAAAATATAGATGTAAAAAACATCTTATTATTAAAGTGTGATATTTCACGCTACTTACAGGTGTATGTGTGTGCATGTATATACACATACTGTATTTTACATTTGTGGAATTTCTTCCAACTCTGGAAAATTATATGCAAGAATCTGGACAGCAATGGCTATCTGGAGAGGGAATGGAAGCAGAACCTGTTGTCATCAGCAAATGACTGAATCATGGAAAACAGTGAACTTCTATCCCCGCTGTAGCTATCAGGGAGTTGCCTTTTAATTAAAAGGTTTCAAACAAATGCACAATGTCAGCTTGCATCAATTGCAGACAGAAGGCTCTCAAACAAACACACAGGTTAAGTAAAACAGAGCATTATTTGGGTGTATGACATGGTGTAAACTACCTCTGGATGAATTATTATAACCTTTCCTCAAAAAGGGCATACCACGCTTCTAGATTGGATTAGCAGATAAACGCACACATGGAGCTCACTACCTGGCTATCTCAAGTTCCTCTAACTGCGTTGCCTTCTTTCAAAAAGAATGAAGGAGGACAACTTCACCAATATCTAACATGAAAAAGCAAACCCCTTATCTCCCAGCATTACACAAAGTGTGATTCTTACCTATGTCCCATGCATTGATACACATCTACTGATTTATGTGCTAATATTTAACTTCTGCATAAACCAGCTGATTTCATCAAAGCTATGAAGCAAACAGACAACTAGCCAACAAGATTAATGATCTCACACAACATGCGTGATTCTTACTCCACCAGGAAGCCTCCTAGCTACTAACCTGAACCAAATTATACATCAGAAATCAGCTTAACAGACTGTTACAATCAGCATGCTAGGGTAAAAACCTGAGAATATATTAAGTATTAATAACAACCATTGTAAGTGCTTAACAAGTGATCAACTGTAGCGTTTGCAAACCAAATAAATGTTCTGTTAAAACAAGAAGTTCAGGAAAGGATGACAATGGCATCCAAATACTTTAAAACATTACTCCCTCTACCTCTGTCTTTCCCATGCATTGATCACAGCGCTCAACTGTATTAGAGAAATATAAATGCACTTAACGTAATGACCAAGAATCTTTGCCTGCTATGGTTTAACCTTCTTTACGCAGGTTCAGGAATATTGCTGTTACACTGGGATTTTTTTTATTTAATGAGCTCGCACAGACTGAGTAGGACAGACAGTAGTGATACTGTAGTCTTATTAGAAGAAATCACAACACAACGTTTAGAGAAGGATATGTGGAAAATTTTTCCAAGCGATAAGAAAACAGAATGGAATAAATCATGGCAGTACTTAGACTAGCATGGGATGGACAAGTTATGAGAACTGGGCTAAAACTAAGTAAAGACACATGTTCATGTATTAAAACATCGTATGGAACTGTTACATTTCCAGCCTGTGCTGACTCATCAAATGGGTCTCAAGAACGCTGAGTCTGCGAAAGACAGAGCATTACATTATGTGTATTTATTTCTCCTGAGTACAGTTGATCGCTATAATCAATGCGGGGAAAAACAGAGGTGGAGATGGTAATTTTTAAGGTATATAGATGCTATTAACATCTTCTGCAATATTCAAAGGCATTATAATTGTAGCTATCTATGAAGATCCTTACCTACAGTGACATTTTAATATATTATCTATCCTGTTTTAAATATTATTATAATTTATATATGTGAAGACACTTCAATACTATTTCAAAAGCCAATCACCAACACCTGCTATAATTTTCTTTTAACACTCATTTCAGTCCTTACCACCAAACATCTACACTTCCAACAGAAATATTCCCCTGTATTGCACTGTTCACACACTGAAAGCACAAGAAAAAGTGTGGCTCTGGAGATTTTAAATGTGATGTAGATGCTTAACTACATTTAATTACTGCAATTTTACATCTTAACACAATGTCCAGTTCTACATTGAGATGTACAAAAACCTACAAACCCCTCACTGAGATATAAAAAACCCTACAAACCTCTGACCGCATGTACAGAAGAAACTGTAAAAGGAAAAGATACTATAATTTAAAATATATGTAATAAGAAAAAGGGAAACAGCATGGGTCTTCATCTTTCATTTCCTTTAAAAATAGAGAATTAATTGAACAAGCAGTAAACTTCTTCTGAAAAGAAGGAATAAATTAAGAGTTGATTGCTTTTCTTAAAATTGATTATTCAGATTTATTCTATGCTGATCACAAATTCATTTTCCGTTAACAGCACATACCACAGTCTGAAGGCATTGGTGCTGCAGCAACAGAAAAAGTAACAGATGTTTCAGAGCTTGGAAATAAGAACCGTTCTCTTTCAATGTGGGAATCTCCTTCCAAGGAAGGTTCTGGGAGATCCTCTATGGTCATCTTCTAGAAAGTCACTTTAGGAGGAGGAAAAAAATTAACAAATAACCTCATTAGAAATACTTTGGATTAGTTCTAGGGTAGTAAGATATAAAGTGTAATGAGACTAAAATCTTGCCTTTTTGCAAACATAAACTATTACCACTATTACATCCTTTCAAACTAATAAAATTAAGTAGTAAAAGCTAGTAGAATATGGCGTCAAGGACACCCAACTTCTAGTTCTGATTTCATCACTAAACTTGCATGTTATTAATGGAAAACATTATATTTCTCCCCAGTTTTCACTTGAGCAGCAACAAAAACAATAATGCTATTAGCAAGCACACTATGATGATTAATGGATTAGTATGTTTTACAGCTTTATGAAAACGTGAAGCATCAAGTAGCTTTCCTCATACTCTGCACGCATATTCCTTTCCTTCGCCAGGAGCAAGAACGTGCTACCAGCTACTGCTTTCTCCTATTTTAAAATCCTCAGCACTTTAATCTTCCCACACAAAGCTGCAGACTATTCATCACCGAGTGATTCACTCCTGGACTCATAATTCCGTATCAGCTCCTTTCCCAGCTTCTCCCCTCTATGTTTTAAAATAGCATACTTACCACAGTGTTGTAACCTCTACCCTGGTGTTGTTTCCAGTCAACTCTTCAGGCCTTACAGCAACCTAGGAGAGAGAAGGAAGATTAAAATGGTCATACAGCATTATACTGACATCTTCTAACAACCAGGCCAAGTGAAATTCTAGTTACGGTTCATGTGCTAAGATCAAAGGAGAGCTGACTACCACTTGTAAGACAGCTACTGGGGCAAATTCAGCAACAAACAACAAAAACCATTATGCTTACAAGAAACAGGCATTATAACACTATTGGACACTACATCTCACAGCTGAAAAACTGAAATTCTGCATCTTGAATTTTCATGGTTAAATACTCAGGGTAAAAGCAGCACCTCTACTAAACAGCCTAAACTTTTATTCTGGAGATTGCTATACAGTGCTCTTTACTCGGGAATGTGTTTAGCCAGCTTGCTTAACAGAAATAATTAATGGAGCTTCAAGGCATGTTCTTTTTTATTACATTTAATCCATACACATAAGCAAACAGGGAAAATAAAAAAGTAGTCTAGTTTTGAGACTTATTTTGGTTTCTGTATTTTACACAAGAACCTATGTGAATAGCTTATTTCCCCAAATAAATTTGTCACACTATTTGGGAACATCACATAATCTACGCTCTAATATAAAAGACATCTTAGCAGATGCTGATCTTGAAGTAAATAAATGAAAACCTCCTCTTCTTGCACACCATGTACAGTTCACCCCATACTCTTGGAAAAGAGGTCCGCATGAAAAACACTCATTTTTCTCCAACTAGTTTATTTCCTCAGTCTTATTCAGGTGCATACATGTACATGCTGGTACAAAGAAAAGATCGAGAAGGAGGCCACTGCGAAGGGCAGGACTATTTCTTCCCACAACATTATCAAATCGCATTGGCTTAAGCATTCTAAGATTCAACAAGGCCAAAAATATCACAAATTACTTCAATTATTTTCATCCAATAAGGAAAGGTTAGTTTACATCTTGAATGGCTTTACAGTCACCATAAACATGACAGCAATGGCTTTCCATGAGTGACTATCAGTCTGTTAAGCTGAAAGTCATTAATTAAATCTCTTTTGTAGGGCAACAGTGAAATAAATTTGTTACCATCTGATATTTGTTCAGAGGCTACAGCAAAACAAAAAAAACAAAACAAAGCTTTGTAAAACACGAGTACAGATTTTTCACAGGTAACACATCAGACACCCTCACAAAATGCACAAAGGAACAAACAATACGCATGAGTACAGAAGAGATGATAGCTGAACTTGTTAGGTTAGAAAAAGACAGGAAAGTTTTTGCACAGCACTGCCAGTACAATCCTGAGGAAACAGAAGAAACACTATGAAAATCAGACAGACCTGACTGAGCAGATGGTAACAGGAAGAGGTGAGGTTTGTAAAGTATGACAACAAAAGTTGTTGGAACTAGAAATCAACAGAGACATCTGAAAATGAACAGGAAAGAGACTGTTTATTGCACACAGAAAAGCAGACCGAACAGAACAGAATCTGTGTGTTTGCAAGTATCCACGGCATGTTTTACTCTCAGGGACCCAAGGGGAAAATACAATCTGTCACACAAGTAAAAAGAATTCAGCACATAAACGACCAAAGCAAAGCAGGCAGGGAAACAACCCGTGTTGTTGGGTAGGCTACATGAAGACCCAAGTGCTACAACGCATGTGCTGACCCAATTCCCTAACGAACAGCTTCACATGTTTACACTAGTGCCAACACCCCCAAACTAAGCGTGCACATCCTTACACCGTGGGATTTTAATTTGGATTGAGTAATATATTACCATGTCACGACACAGTACTGAACCATGCAATGTCAAGGCAACAACATGTTCTGCACCCATGACTACCTCCAGAGACTGCTAGCTCGGGTATAAGAACATCACAACCAGTTAACACCACACACGCACACCTGGAAAGGCAAAAGAAAAGCAAAAGGTTGAAAACTGTTTCAAAGAAAGCAGAAAGACAAACAGACATTATCCTCATAATGACTTCCGCTCTGAGCAAAAACACAACTGCCTGAGGTATTGATAATATCCAAGACATACAGACTCAGGTGTGAAGCCCTGGTGAAACAGAATGGAAGGTCTTCCAGAAGAACAATGATTTCCCTACATTAGCAAGATGAGTTCAGACAAACAGAAAGAAATGGTTAGAGAAATTAAATGAAAGACAAAGTTTTCTTGGTCACAGAATTGCCAAGCTACTAAGCACAGTTTAGCACAGCAGAGAGTATCATACTTACTATTTGCCAGTCATGCGTTCCTCTAACCGAATTAAACAAGAAAGTAAAAAAGAGAAATATCACTGGAAAAAAAAAAAAAAAAAATAAAACTAAAAAAAAAAAAAGAAAACTTAAAGAAGTCATCAGATGCACATTCCCTTTTGTTGACAAGTCTGGAGAGCAACTACAGGTTTCCTGGTATCTACGCATTACAAAGAAGTGCATAGTACCTCCGCATACATGTATATTAAAAACGAATTTTATAATACATGATCCAACTTCTTCACGCACTCCAGACTTTGTAATTTGCAATTTGTGTTAAAGCACAAAGTTTTCCTGCAAGTGCTATAAAAAAAACTTGCAAATGCTAATGCACTTCAGGTAATGAAATATAACCGTGCCAGGGGTCTGACAGCATAACTTGTCACAGATGCGATACTATTTTGGACAACAACCACGTATAAGGAACCACCTATCGTATACTTATATACACATATACTTATATATGTGCTCAAGAAGAAAAAACAAGTGCAGAGAACGCGACTCTCGCACACACACTCTCTGCTCGCCCCATACGATTCACAGCACGGGTGGCTGCCGCGGGACGTGCCCACAGGTACACCCCAGACTGGTTTCTCAACCGGCGTGCGGGGCCCTCTTGCGACATGGGCTTTGTTCCCAGAAGCCGGGAGTTCCCGCGAGTCCGGGTGCGGCGGAGCCCAGAGGGCCTCTGCTCGCCCACACCTCCCCGCGCCACCTCCCCCCGGCCGCAGCCGCGGGGCGGTACCGGAGCCAACCCCTCCCCAGCGGGGGGGGCCCACCGCCTCCCCACACACCCTGCGCTCCCACCTTCCCGCATGCCCCACGCGACCCCGCGAGACCCGCGCGTGCCCGCCGCCGGCGTGCGGGTATCGCTGCGCAGCGCGGCGGCGGTCAGGGCCGGCGGCGGCCCACCCGCTGCGGCGGCCCCCGCNGCCCCCCCACCCCGGCCGGGAGGACACCAGGAGGCCGCCGGTTGCCGTCCCGGTCCCTTGTGTGCGGTGCGAGGACAGGACTGTCCTCCCCCTCCGAGCCTTACCTGCACTCTGCGGGAAGGGCGCAACCCGGGCCGCCCGCGCCCGCCCGCTGCTGAGGTAACCCAGCGAGGCCCTGGCCCCGCCCCCGCGCGGCCACTTCCCCGCCCCTCCTCGCCCACCGGCCTATCGGCTGCCAGCACAGCCCTTGTCGCCCCGCCCCCCCGCGAGGCCTTGGCGGTGCGTGCTGCTGTGTGGGTCGGGCCGAGCGCTGCCCGGAGCGCGGGGCGGGCGGTCCCGGTAATGCCGGCGCGGTTACGAAAGAGGGCGCGCTGGGGTAAAAGGGGGGCGAAACCGGCGTCACTGCCCGCTCATGTTCAGCTTCTCATCACCCAACGCCCTCCGTGCTTCTCCTCAGGGCTGCTCTCAATCCATTCTCCTCCGAGCCTGTATTGGTGCTGGGGGGCTGCCCTGACCCACGCGCAGGACCTTGCACTTGGCTTTGTTGAACTTCATGAGGTTCACACCTCTCAAGCCTGTCCAGGTCCCTCTGGATGGCATCCCTTCCCTCCAGCGTGTCACCACACCACACAGCTTGGTGCCGTTGGCTGAGGGTGCACTCAACCCCACTGTCCCTGTTTCTGACAAAGATGTTAAACAACACTGGTCCTGGTACCGACCCCTGTGGAATGCCACTTGTCACCGGTCCCCACTTGGACCTTGAGCCATCGACCACAACTCTCTGAGTGCAACCATCCAGCCAGTTCCCTGCCCACCAGTAAGGTGGATAAGGCTTCATCCACTGCACCTGCCCACGGTCACCCTGCACCACAGCAGTGGCAGCCCTGACCAGTGCTCAAAAATAAAGTCAAGGCAAAATTAAAGGCCAGCAAACTGCAGATCAGGCAGCTTTGGTCTGTGGATAAACAGGGAAATAATCCCAATGCTCTACACTGTTCACACAGCTGAAGAAAAATAGGGATGGGAGATATGTCTGGGAGAAGACAGGGAGCAAAGACAGCCAGTGACCTAGTGCTTCTTAACTGAGGATTTCAGGTGCCATCGATGAATGCTTAACACCATAAAATGTTTGGGCACCTACAGCTGCGCAAAGGGACTTGCTTAAGGTTACACATAACCACAGAACTCAGAAATCTGGTCTTCCCAGTTATTTCAGCAAGTAACTGGAGGACAAAAGTAGCAACTTCCAAGAATGCTTTTCAGGGTGTCCTTATCCACTGCTGTAAACCTAATACGGATCTAAATCCAAAGATTGGTAATCTCTAAGAAACCCATGCAATGGTAAACCCATTTTCATATGGCTAGAGCCCAGGCTACTTACGGCAAATTTGTCCTGGATAAAAACAAGTCCTGCTGTATTTTTATGTTCCATGTGGGTCTCTATTAATTAAATATAACTGATATTTATAACCAGGTTTTGGTTGTTGTTTTTCCAGTTATAATATTAAATGGGGGGGAAGCAGGACAAATAATGGGAACGATAAATGGAAATTACTTCAAGGGAAGTACTGGAAAAGTCAAGAGCTGGAAGTGCTCTCAGATGTCAGAGACTTGAAAACTGAAAGAAGTGGAACATGGATTTGCAGTTGCAATAGTAAACATGATACCAGATGGTGAGAGAAAAGCTAAGAGAATTCTTCCACCTCTTAGAAATGTTCCATACTTCAGAAAAGGCAAAGAAAAATTGTAATCCAGGGAAATGCGGGCCTGCTATTTTCACCTCAAGGGTGTTTTAGAAAAAGAGTTTGAAGTATAACCAAAGACATGGATGTAAGCGAGATCAAATGTGAGCTTAGTATTGGCAGTCAATGTCTGCCTTTTTTGAGATGCTTGATGTTCTGGGCAAAGGAAAGGTTTTATGGTTGATAGTTAATAATGGACTGTAGTGAAGTGCCTGAAATGGAAAGTATTAGCAATTCTGGAGAAGACTAGAATTTAGGAGAACTTCAATGGAGATAAGGTGCAAGCACAGAGGGAAACAGTGTTGAGCAGATTTGAATGGAAAGTACTGGGCTGAGGGAGGTTACTAATGACATCCTGGGGTATTCTTAAAACTAATCTTAGTTTCATGTTTTCCTTTAATGATTTTGGCACCATTAAAAAGCAAACTCATGAGTCAAAAAGAAAAAAGGAAATGTTAAAGGAATGAACTAATAAGACTGATGTATGGGATCATCTTTTGGAATTGACTGAGGAAGAGAAAGACGCAATTGTAGTTGGCAGTTACACAATGAACATCATTACCAATACGATGCAATGGCATAAAAAGCAAACACTTACCTTAGGATGCGTAACTGGAGAGTTGTGGCAGGAATGTATTAATGCCAGCAGGTTCTGCCGCCCCCTTGGGAAACTGGACACAGTTATGACCACCCTTCTTCAGTGAGAGGCAGCTAATCTAGCATGTCCAAAGACAATTTGCTAGCACAGGCAAGGAAAAGAACAGTCTATTTTAGGTTACCAGAGCATGTCTTGTTTAATGCAGCAGAATGAAAGCAGAGACAGAGGGTATGATTGCCATCTGCCATAAACCATGGAAAACAGCGCGTGAATTCAAAGGTAACATTGAATATGAAGATAAAACTGTGTGTGAATACTTTCATGCTAAAAAATGAAAGCAAGCACCTAACAAAGCATCTTGGCTTCTAGAACATGCTTCTGGTTGGAGCAGTAAAGGCAAAAACCCAAACATTTTAGCTCAGAGTGAATCCTGTGATTTAGTGCTGCAACTGCAAAGGAGACTAGACACCATGGCCTGACACAACCACTGCCTGTCCTGACTTCCACCCCTGGGCCCTGCAATGGAAATTAAAAAAATAAAATAAAATATTTAAATCTTATTCTGTACCTTTTCATGATATCTTTTTCAGCGACTGCTACATGCCAGGATACGAGTCTCAATAGGAGCCTGTTCAGCCTATCCTGTCTGACTCATTCAGCACAGCCATGGGCATCAGAGTTGCTGAGCACCTGGAGAACTCCAAACAATGGGCTGCAGCAGCTCTGACCACCTCAGGAAGAAGGTGGAGAAACAATGCTTGTGAGCAACAAGCCTGTTTTAACTAAAATATTATTTCACTTCTTGTTTCTCCTTTGGGCAGAAATAGGGCATTACTAACCAGTTCCTTCATCTTCACAAATTTACATGCTAGAGGAAAGGGATCATTTAAATGGCTTTGGGAGACTGTGCAGCTTGAAGTAGAGCCACTCTACAGCGAGGGTTAGGGCAGCAGAGAGGTTCTGACAGGCTTCTCTGTACCACTTTTGGTACGGCTTTGGGACAGCAAGCATGTTCCAAAGACAATGGATACTCCAGGAGCTGCCCTCAGAGCTGGATTTGACCTGGTTTCAGACAGCTATCAGTGTGCATGTTGTAGTTTGAGACACTCTGCGAGGGGAAGCCAGGAGGAATGCTGTGTTTATCTCAATTCTCAGGGAAACCCTGAGACACTTTAGCTGAGGGAACCCACTGGGAACTGGAAGAGGCATGAGGCTAAATAGTTGCACTCTTTCCTATAGCATCTTGGGATATTTTTCAGGAATACAAATCACCTGGACTTCACTTCTAGATCCTGACACTACCAACTTCCACTAGAAATGACAAAAACCACTGTCTGCCTGTTAAATTGCCAGTCCCTCACCTGACAGAAATCTGCTTTCCCTGAAATTGCTTCACAACCACAAACCTGCTTCCACCTGGGAGAACTGATGTAACCACTGCCTAACCTAATAGGACTGACCGCTTTTGATTTTCTAGGTTTGCATAACTCTAGAAATTTAGACTTAAAGCTTTATGGTGTTTCACACAATTCTTGGTCCTAACTCTTACTTTTTGGCAGCTGCTGTCTTAACCATTGAAACCAGCAGTGAATGTATTAGTTATGACAGATGGCAAGCTTTTAAATACCCATGGATTTCTTAGCAAAGAGAAACTATGACTAAAGAAGTGACCAGAATACACATTCCAAAAGTAATAGACAAGTGTAAATACATCGCACAAAACTACTGCTGACCTCCAGTGGTCATACAATTTTTCTGCACTCCTCTGGGTCATCTGTGTGTACCAACAGCCCTGTGCGGGCAGACCCCTCCCAAACTGATTCTCTTTAATTTTCTACTTATATTTCTTCCTCTGTTAATTCCTTTATAAAGTATTTTTGCTGTAGAAGGAAACCAGTTTCCTACGTGTTTTCAACAACTGTTTTCTCTTGTTCTGCTGCTCTTTTTTTTAAAAAAAAGGCACAGTTTTTGCAAAACAGGTTTTTGAAAGCATCGAGTTCATATTTATTGTGTCATGCAATCAAACTGAAGCAATAAACTCACTGGTTTCATTTCATTCTTTGCAACTAAATTTCCTTCAAACCATGATATTTCTATTCCTTACCATTGTCAACAGGTTTCCACAGGGGAAACAGGGTGGAGTTTTGTACTTATTTCTGTTAGTGATAACAGAAAAGAGAGAATCTACTCCATCTCCCAGAACAGTGTCTGCTCTGCAGAAGCTGATATAAAATGCAGAAATTTCTTATTTATTTAGTGATATCTAGGCCAACAATATGAACATCACCTTGGGTATATTCAGTTTGCTGACACAAAAGAAGAAAAAAATGGTTTCTTTCAGAATAAAATAGCTCTTTAAAGTTGTTGTTATCACTGAAGCTCTCTGTAATTCCTCAGCAGAAATTCAGTTTCCCCAGAAGTCATCCACAAATACAAACCTTAAATTTTTAAGACCCTGCATAACTAATTATGCATATTCCCCTTTTAAAGCCCACAACCTCTCAAAAGCAGTCCCTCATTATCATTTTTCCTTGTTTCCATGATTTTTAAGCTTATGTTAGTAGTTTCACACTGAAATCTCATACAGCTTTTAATCAACTGACTCTTCATTCACAAGGCCCTAAAAGCCATCCCATGATTATGGCATTGGTAATACCTCTGGGGTCTGAGTACCACACATCTCTGCCCAGGTTCAGGCCTTATTCTTGCCTTTTCTAGGGCACTTACAGTGCCACCTTCAGATTAGTCTTTGGCTTTCATCATCTGTTGCACCAGCAATATCTGACAGGGTTTGAACATTTAAGTTCTTCCCTTGAGGAGTGCTAGCAACCACGCAGCTCCCTCAAAATGAGACCACCACCAATTTTAACAGTAAAAAGACAGTATAAGAAAGGAAGAGCAAAGGCAATTTGCACACAATCCACATGCAAGAGAATCCTTTAATCAGTAATTATCTTTGGTGCTTTCCTAGGGTCTGTTCTTCAAGCACAGTTTTGTGTTCATCTGGGGTACTTGTAAAATCGCTCAAGGTAGCAAATACACAGGTAACACCACTTGGGCCACATCTACTTGAACATGACCAACTATTTCCTTTACAACTTGTGTTCTGCAAATAGTAGCACTGTAAACCAAAATCCATTGCTAGAGTAACTGTACCAGGAATGATATCAACATACAGCAATCATAAATGACACATTACAAATTAATCTTACAGTCAAAAAATATTTCCTTGTCATTCTCCTCATTGATATGCTCTTCTACCACTGTTTTTTACCTAACCTACCCATTTTTGTCTTCTCTTTTGTTGTATGGCATGAGACAAAGCATTTTCCGTAGCATTTTACATGAGGTAAAGCATTGGGGTTCTTCTGAAGTGCCTCAGACATGCAAAGCAATATGTAACTACTTAGTAACAAGAATATTGATGGGGAAAATGCAGCTTGATCAGTGGTTGGAAACAGGCACATCAAAGTTCCTGCTTTCTCACAGAAGCTAAAAAATTTTATGCAACATTAAACTGTTATATTGCATATACATGCAAAATGCAATTATACCTGGGATAAAACAGAAGCCTTGTTAAAATGTGTTTTCTATGGCCCTGGTTCTCTATTTGATAATAAATAAATAATACACTGAATATTGGTTTAATATTAATATTTTAAATAATAGGTGAGTACATAATAAATAATCATAAACCATGATTTTGCATTTTTTAACCATGCCTGTATTCCCCGTAAGATATTAATGCGTGGCCAGAAAATAACTAAAAAAAACAAACAAAAGTGACATGGCTGTAAAATCAAAGGAAAAAGTGAAGAGGAAATAACTTCCCAAATAAAACAAACAACCCACATAGAGTTAATTGTCAATTTCCCAGTGCAAACAATGGAGCTGCTTTTTGAAGAAAAGTCACAAGAGATTTTATAGCACTCCTACTGTAAACGGAAGAGGAGCACTAAGGCTAGTTACTTGATCTACTGTGTTTTCCTTGACCTAATCTGGAGGGCTAGAGCATCTTGTTAGGATCACTAGGATGAAGCAACTGCCTAAATCTGCTCCATTTCTCCACTTTGAACACATTAGATAGAAACATAGAATGGTTTGAGTTGGAAAGGACCTTAGAGATCATCAAGTTTCAGCCCCCCTCCCATGGGCAGGGACACCTCCCACTAGCCCAGGTTGCTCAAAGCCTCATCCAGCCTGGCCTTGAACACCTCCAAGGATGAAGTATCCACAGCTTCTCTGGGCAACCCAGGCCAGTGCCTCACCACCAATTTCTTCCTCATATCTAATCTAAATCTGCCCTCTTACAGTTTAAATCCATTACCCCTCGTCCTGTTGCTGCATACCCTTGTAAAAGCCCCTCCCCATCTGTCCTGTAGCTCCCTTTCAGCACTGGAAGGCCGCTATAAGGTCCCTCCAGAGCCTTCTCTTCTCCAGGCTGAACAAGCCCAACTCTCTCAGCCTGTCCTCATACGGGAGGTGCTCCATCCCTCTGACCATCTTTGTGGCCTCCTCTGGACCTCCCTTGACCTGCTGGCCACACTTCTCTTGATGCAGCCCAGGATACAGTTGGCCTTCTGGGCCTCCAGGGAGAAAAAGGTCCACAGAGGCAAGGTGAGTGAGTGTGCTAGCAACTTGGGAGAGCTGCAGTTGATGGGATGATCCTACAGGCCTTCAACTCAAAAGAGCCACAAAGAAGAAAAAAAGCAAGTGAGGCAAAAAAAAAATAAAATAAGAAAGGAAAAACCCCAGTGAGACTGCTCTCATCATCATCAGGAACTATTCCAAATCCTTGTGAGATACCAAAACAGCTGCCTGAACTAGGTCCTCCCCCCTCAGAACCCAATGGAGCCCTAAACCAGCCTGTAAACCAATCTAGAACTACAAAGTGATCTAGAATGGTAGCTAGAACCAAAGAATCCTCTAGACTCATCTTTAGAATGTGATCTAGAACCACCACGTGATCTAGAAGCTCGGTCTAACAATGAGATCTAGAACCACAACGTGTTCTAGAGCGAGCTCTAGAATCAGCTCTTTCATGCCATCTATAACTGTTGAATTATCTAGAATGACCTCTAGATTAATGGGGGGGGGACAGCTCTGGAATGCTATCTAGAAGCATGCAGTGATCTAGAATAGACTCTGGAATGAGTTGTACGGTGCCATCTAGAAACACGGGGTTATAGAGAAGCTGCTCTAGAATCAGCTCTAGGATGCTATCTGGCACCAAAAAGTTATCTAGGGCCAACTCTAGAACCTGATCTAGAATCATAAAGCACCTTGAACCCAATCTAGAACCATAAAGCAAGCTAGAGCAAACAAGTGAGCTAGAACATAGTCAAGAACCAACAAGCTAGCACATAGTCTAGAACCACCTCCCTGCCAAAACACCAACTCCACACACTGCCAGTTCACATTCAGTTTTTCGTCTACTGACACCCCCAAGTCCTTCTCCTCACAGCTGCTCTCAAGCCACTCTCTGCCCAGCCTGTATTTGTGCTTGGGATTGCCTCGACCCACGTGCAGGACCTTGCAACCTGGCTTTGTTGAACTTCATGAGGTTTGCATTGGCCCATCTCTCCAGCCTGTTGAGGTCCCTCTGGATGGCATCCCTTCCCTCTAGCACACTGACTGCACCACACATCTTGGTGTCATCGGCAAACTTGCTGAGGGTGCACTCGAACCCACTGTCCATGTCACCAACAAAGATGTTAAATAGCACTGCTTCCAGTACCAATCACTGAGGAACGCCACTCGTCACCTGTCTCCAGATCATGCACACTATCAGCTTCTGCTGACCTGTACCTAGAAGGGAATGCAAAAAGAGCTGGGACCATTATGTGGAAACCACACTGTGGTGAGAAACAGAAGCAGCCAGATGACTTACAAGAAGCAGAGCCAAGAATTAATTACCCGATGCTCTCCAGAAAAGCCTCAAGGGAAATGATTATGCCATCATGTATATTAAGTATAGTTTATGTGTTCCAGAAAAATTACTTTAGAGAAAGCACATAGAGTTCTAAAAATTTTCCTAAGAATCACTGTCGTGCCTTGTCCCCAGGAAAACAAGGTAATTTTGCTGCCCTTGTTGAACAGAAAAAGAGATTTGAACAGCAAGGCTACAGAGAATTAACAGCTTTCCATGAAGATATTCTGCTATTGCAGTCCAGCACCAAGGAATGAATCATCTAAGCAGTTCTTTAAAGACTGAGAATGTTTTATAGGCAAGGCAGCATGCAGAAATTTTGGGGAATCATACAAGACACCCGTGACTATGCAGTTAGAACACATTGCGAGAGAGAAGCAGTAGGCTTCTAGCCAGTGTTAGAGTTGGTCATGACTCTCTGCAACCTTTGCGACATTGAGAAATGGCCACCTTTGGTAGAAAAGCTGCATGGAAATTAAAAGACAAATCCATTTAGGCCAGTCTGAGTAATGAAGAGGGAAATTGGCAGTCATTGCTATTACCACCTTCATTCACATACACCCTTCTTAAATAAATACTTGGAAAAGGTAAATATCTTCTGCTTCATCACAGTATTCCAATTCCTACTTCGGCTTCTTGAATCTCTCTTTCAGAGTGGGATTTTTCTGTCCCAACCTTAGAAGTGATGAAAGAACAGCTCTCAGCTCTCTTCTCCCCACCCCCCCCCCCCCCCCACTCTGAAATGGGTCTATATTTTTAATTTGTTAGCTTTTTTTTAGAGTTTTAATCCATAAAGTCTTGCAGTTAAGAGAGCTAAGCCCTGGCTGATGAAAAAGAAAAAAAGGTAACCAAGTAATTTTTGTGACTGCAGAGAACACATTCAATTTCTTTTCCAAGACACTTTGAGGAAGGAAAAAAAAAATTTCTTAAATTAAATCTGTTATCTTATAGAAAACTGTATGGGTTTTTTGTATGTCTGACTCATAATTTTGAAAGTCTGAAGTTGGCCATTCAGGGTGTGATTTAACTTTTTTTCTCCAAATTAATGATGATGTCACTGAACTCTGTGGAAATTTTAATTCACAGCATTTTCAATGACAAGAAGGTACTTTCAACTTCTTTTTTAATCTGAAATTTGACAGTTTAGATCCACTAGATGCAGACGCCAACTTAACAACATATGCAAAACTGATTCAAGAAATACTATGTTATTGTGCAGTTCAGCTTTTCAGGTTGGGAAATTGTCTAGAAGAGAAAAAAATACTTCCCAAGAATGACTACCTGAGAGGGGGGAAAAAAAAAATCTCATTTGGAAGTCTCAGAAGGAAAAGTAAACAGCTTGTCATTTGCAATTAGGGGGAAATCTTGAAGATCCTCAAGGCAAAAGTCTAACAGGCATCTCTAACCTCTTTGGTTTTGTGTCTTGTACTCTCCAGTGGGTATGTACTCGGTCAAGGTCACCCTTCTCTTGGTTAAGGAATATCCAGTGGCATTTGTGCACCTGTTCAAGTAGTTTATTTTCAAAAGGCTTCAAAATACAGTCTGTTCCTTTGGATCTCTGCATTCAGTTGTATGCCATTTTTTTGCAACAAGTGAAAAAAGGAGGGACAAGTACCAAGTCCTTTTGCATCTCAGTATAGCGCAGAAAAAAATTCTGCCTTTATAAATACAACATGGGTGCTGACTGGCTGGTGCCTGCTTATCCTAATGAGCTTAAAATCTTATTTGTAATGAACATCTGTCAAGACAGGAGTGAGGCACGCAAGTCCTCTTAATCCATTAGCTCTAAATCCGGCAGAGCTTTCACACTCCTTTTTTTAATTGAAGAAAACCTGAGTGGGAACATACAATGGGACAGCGCACAACTTCAAGAGCAGATCCTAGGCAGTAAGCATGTGAGATTTGGAGGCAAACAATAATGAAAGCTGACAAGAAAACTGGGATCGTGATGGAAATCTCATGAGAAAAAGGCCAGCCTGCAGTTCAGGATGAAACAGTGAGTTTGATTCTTTGTTGTTTTTTCCCTAGTTCATCTGGATTTTTAATCAAGAGCAAAGCCAAAGACAGAGAAAGGATGGGCTGCACACCCTCTCACAGTGAGATTGCTAATACTATTGCAAGAAGTGGTCTTAAGGCTCTGAATAAACCCAAAAGTATTTTGCGTATTGATCCAGGAGATAAAGGAATCCCACTGCTTGTTAAAGGTTCATATTGCTACAATATTGATGAATTCCACCAATATGCAATCCAGAGGAAAGACTACCTGAGAGAAAAGGAGGATAAACTATCAGAGCAGGACAAAAATGATAATTTGCAGTTATCTTCCAAGGCTCATTCAGATTCCCAGATTTCCCAGGAAGACAAGAAAATTGAGAGGACAGCCACAGATGCTGAAGCAGTTCTGTCCGAACTGATTGAATCTCAAAAACATATCACTGAGGCCATACAGATCAGAAAGCAAAGCTCCTGTGAATCAGAAACATCAGCCTTCATTTGGGATGACAAGAATGAAAGCAACGCAAAGCAAATCCCAAAGAAAGGAAAGAAGCAAAAAAATCATAAGCAGACAAAGCAAGGCCGACCCAGCAAAATTAAAGAAAAGTCCATTTTGGCTCCATGCGAGGCAGAGAAAAAGGTAGATTTCCCAGAACTGCTTGTTAAGGCTCATCAGAGTACGTATGCCTACTTAAATCCCAACCTCTCCAAGTATGAAACTATACTTCACATGGCCAGCCAGGCTACCCAAACTCAGCTCTTCCTCCAGCAGATGGTAAGCTTCCTCGTGCTTCGCTTTGATGAAATCAACCAGCTCTTGGAAGAAATTGCCAATGATGGGGAAAATCTTCTCAAAGACGTAGGTGGGAATCTGGCCTGGCCAGCAGAAAAGGGTGATTTGAAGGAGCACCCTGATCTCCTGCAACAACTTCTGCAGTACACAGTCAATAAAATGCAGTTACTGAGTGGGACACTGGCCTCCCTCACCTCCGACGCTTTGCAGGAGACATGCAGCTACCTGCAGTCTGCTGCAAGCAACTTGGAAGGAAAACTGAAAGCAAAGCAAAGCTTTGATGAGCGCCTGCTACGGACAGTGAGGCTGCTTGAAGCCTCAACAGTGGGATCCTCTCAGTCCCACAGCGATGACAGGACTCTCTATTCTGAGGACAGTGGCATTGGTGTGGACAATGAATCCCTCAAAGAGTTCAGTGCTCTCAGCCAGCATGGGGGACAAGCAAGCTGTGATTTCTCTTCACATGGACTTCTGTCCCAAAAGCATGCCAGAACAGTGGAGCACATGCATGATGGGACAGTGTCACCCGGCACAGCCACGTCCCATAACTGTGCACTTGAAAGGCATTTTAAAGATATATTTTATTCATCCGTGCAGATTAGGGGAGCAACTTCTTGTCAGGGTGGAGTACCAGAAGGCATTTCTACCATGCCCCAATATGCAAGCTTGAGCAAAAGCCATTCCTATAACTCCTTCCAGTCTGACTCTACTCAGGAAGGTGAACATTTCAAAATCAGTGAATCAACAGATTTTCTTTCTGATGATGATGATGAAGGTAGCACCCTGGGAGAGGATGATGACAACGCAAGTTTATCAGAAATGCGGAAGGATACTCTGCCGAGGAGGCCCCTGTCTTCGCCTGCTGTCACTGATAACACACAAAGACAGTCCATTAAGAGGACAGAGAACGCAGAGACAGAGGAAATTATTCTGAAGATGAAAGATGCCATCAGTGAAAAAATCAAGTTTGTCCCAGCTAAATCTGGGCATAAAGAATGGATAGAGGAAGAAAGCGGAAGAGCAGCACTCACAACAAGGCCCAGTACAGCAACGGGCAGCCAGAGAACCTTTGGGAAACAACGACGGTCCCGGTCAGAGGAGTCCCTCAGAAGCCAGGCAGAGGACCCAACCCTCCTAGAGCTTCAGAGAACTCAAAAAGAGCTCAGCAGAAGGCTGGAAATATTTTATGGAAAGAAGGAAAAGGACGACACAGATAACAACCTGGAGCCTTGGAAATCAAGATCAGCACCTTATTTGCAGGATGAGCAAATTATATCTAGGTCCTCTAGCAAACTGAAGGCATGCCTCTCAAAAAATTTCATCATCCTGCCTAACCAGGATAAAGTCCCTTTGTTCACTGTTGATCAAAAACCTGCCCATCAGCCAGATGAAAAAAGAGGCAGAAAGCCTTTAAGAGCTGCTGTGCCCACCCAAGAGACATCAGGAGGGAAAGAAAAGGAGCCTCCTGAAGCACAAACACTCAGTGGCAGTAGCTGTGCCTCCCGACAGTCTGTCAAAAAGCTTATTGAAACCTTCAGTCCTGCTGACGATCTTGTAAAAGCCACACCTTTAAGATCCTTAGGGCCAATAAAGTGCATCAGAAAATTTGGACTTCCAGTCATCCCACCCACTGTTCCCTTTCAGAGAGGCCTGGCACCTTTAAATCTTAAGCATCGTATTTCACCAGTGGAAGACACAAACCCATCAAATACTGATGGAGTTTCTTCTAGCTTTCCAGACGCCTTTCCTCCTGCACCAGCTGCAGAATTAAGCAAGAAGGACACAAAGGAAGAGACTGATGAAGACATTGAGAACCTGCCGCCACCACCACCTGAAATGTTAATGGACACTTCTTTTGACTTATCTGAGCCTGAAGAAACTGCAAGAGTAGAAGGAAACTCTTCAGAAGATGTCAGAAAGTCCACCAAAACAGAATTTCATGCTACTAAGAGATCACAAGTTTCCCCCAAAATAAAAGCCTCCCTTCAGTCCATTGACTTATTGCCAAGTAAAAATATCAGTGGTCCTAGTGTGATCGCTAGTAAAGGTCTAAGGAATACGGGAGCAGGGGATGAGAAACTGCAGAGGTACTCTCTGGAGCTGAATCCTACCAACATGCACATCCCTAGCCAGGAGGAGATACTGGAAACCCAGAGAAAAGAGGCTGCAGATTTGTATAAGCAAACCCATAAAATTATTCCTCTTCAAAATCCCAGTGGGGTTTCAAAACCACACAGCAACAGCTCAGAGAGCAAAGAGCCCAATTTACCTGCAACTTCCGTGCAATACCAGAAGAACGGTTCTCCCAATTCACTCAGGAAAAATGAAAAAGGCTCAGCGTTTGCCAGGAGGGTCTCCCCAACGAGAACTTCTCCTTCCTCTCCACCAGCTGAGAAACGGCTTTTCAGCCCCCCAAACCACCACAGACACTCTCTGCAGGCTTTTAGCAACCTGCAACCGAGCTCACCAACCTTGCAGAGGAAACCCAGCCCCCCCTCTAGCCCCAGGGTGCCCAGCCCACCCTCACAGAAGAAGGTGCCCTCTCCACCACTCCAGCGAAAACCACTCAGCCCTCCTGCAGGGCACAAGCAAAGCTCCCCAACGCTGCACCGGCTGCTGGGCTCCCCAGCCTACCACCGAGATGGAAGCCCCCCTGCGTTCCCCATCGCCCCCTCCCCACCGACCTCCCCATCCCGCTCCTACAAGGGGCCGAGAGCTGGGCTGGATGCTGGGGACAAGCACCAGCTCTCCTCCAAGAGAGGCAGCAACATCCATTCGATATTTTGCCCAGCCAGCTCTTCCTTGTTCGAAGCCAGACCTCCACTGGTACCCACCGCTGCAGAGGTGACCAGCCAGCCTGAAGCTACATCACTTTCCCAAAAGAGCAGTCTGCTTTTCCAGCAGCCTGGAGACCGGGCCAGAAAGCTGTCCCTGAGTGCCGCCAATCCTCAGCCGTTTGTGAAGAGAAGTTTCTCTGACCGCCGACCAGGGGTTCAGTTTCGTCTTCCAGCTCCCGTAACATCTGGCAGCGAACCCGCACTTAACCAAGCAAGGTAAGACACTTTCCAGTTAGAGCCAAGAAAGCAGAAGTATAGCACTGTGTAAACTCCTGATGGGAATTAAATGATTTCTCAGAAAAGTGCCCTGTTCATGTGCAGAATGGATAGCTGGACAAAGATAACATTGCAGTTGGACTAAATGATCGTTGTAGGTCCATTCCATCTGAAATTATTCTATTCTATTCTATTGTCTTGCCCCAGATTTCAGTAGACTACCAGTCTGTGTAAAGGGAAGAGTTAACTTTCCACGGCTTGCTCAAGATTTATACTTACTCATCCGCTGTGAAAGGCACCCCAGGGAAAATTCAGTATTTGTTTCTTGGCACAGAGCTCCCCTTATTTGCATGGGGCTAAGGACGTCCACATTCAATCTTAAAAGCTCTGAAGTAACCCTCAGGTTATAAACTTCTTTAAATAACCATAAGAAAGGAGGCTTGGACCAAGAAAAAGGGTATTGTTCCTAACCAGCCTCTAAGTCAGTAAACTGTTCATCTGAAATCTTTATCAGAATGTTTCAGGACAGCTGGCAAGAATGATGGACAGATAATGTGCAGGCAAGTCTCTATATGGATGTAATTATAGCTTGAAATTTTGAGCTTCTTGTGTAGGCTTTCAGATCTAGGTGCTGATTTCAAGTCTGATGGGTCCACAGCCCAAACCCAGTTTTCGAAGTGGAAAAATTTCCCATGGCTACTGGAGATTCATTGCTCTGAAAAAGTCAGTTTAAAGAAATTGAAGCATCAACACACACCAATTCCATGTTTGCAACCATTGGTGGCAATTTTTTAAAGATCTGGGCTTAGCTCTAAATTTTCTCTACCACTTAAAAAAATCCAAACACAAAACCAGCCAGGAAACAGAAATGGGTATTTGGAAATACTCAAAGATCAGTGTAACAGCCTGGAAGTACAAAGTGTTGTTATTCTAGTTTCTTAGCATCTTAGGATGTTTAAGTCTATTAAGGTCTAAGCTACACAAGAGGATTAAGACCCTTCTCAGATAACCTCTCCTCATGTGAGGAGTATTTTTACTCTTGCCATGAAACAGCTGAAATCACATGAATTGTGCCCATGAGTAAGGACTGCAAGACCAACTCCAACAGGAGATAAAATCGCATGCATAAGTGCACAAGCACTCAATGCATTGTGAGTACAGGGACAGTCGTGGATGCTGGAGTCAGGTGTCTCTCTGCCCAAAGACAGAATAAGGAGCAAGTTTCCCATGCTGACTGTAGAGGAATGTGCTGAACAAAACATCCAAAAAACACTGGAAAATTTAAACTGTTTTGCATTCACAGTTCTAATATTGCATTACCTTCTGACATTTGAAGATTTCCTAAAAGTTCTGCACATTGTTGCTGGGTTTTCTGTTGTTGTTATGTACTGTGTGAAGTCAGCTTTGTCTATGCCAGTGCCTGCTAGCAGAAATAGATGTTTTTAAAAGAGACTTTACGTCAAACCTTGAAAGACAAAAGCCCTGGCAGTTTTATAGATCAATTTTTAAAACAATCTATTATAAATTGTTAGCTAATTTATGTTTCAGTGGAGTGTATTATCTTTCTGTGGTAGTCTGTCAGAGCATGAAGAGTAATTTAAAAAAACTCACTATAAATAAAGTAATCCCTTTCATGAAAAAAATTATATATCCTAGTGTTACAATATACAGCATTTTGGAAGAACTAAATATACCTTGAGCCAAATTCGGCTTATCATTTATACAAATGGACATCAAAAGTAGTCCTACTGAGTTAGTCTAAATTAATATCAACATAAGCAAAAGGGAAATTTAGCCCATTAATTACCATATGCAGTGATTTAAGAGGCAATATACTACTGTATGTTTTCTTACACTTTAAATAAGCTGCCTGGAGTAAACTTCTACAGACCTTGCATTAAATGGCCTAACTAACACAGCTATCACAGCAAACATGCTGATGGGCAGAGGAGGACTGTTTTAGGAACCAGCCTGGGGCTGCAGCTCTGAGAGCCCCTCAGGTTATCTCCTCCTGATGAGGACTGGAGCGGTTGCCACAGCTATGAGCACCACATCCCCATGCACAGATGCTGCCCCCTGCTCTTATAGCAGATGCTGTAACAGACAAACCACTACACTCTGATCCATATTTCACCTTCAAGTTCATTAAGCATCCAAGGTTTTCTCCACTTTGCAATTCATTCAGCTGACAGAGGAAAAATTCCAAATGTCTCTCTAAACCAGATGCTGTATATCTAATCTTCCTTGTTCTAGCCATGTTTGCATCTCATCTCAAATTCACAAGCTATTCCCACCCGGCTGTCAGCCTCCTTTCATCCATTCCTTCCCTTGCTGTGCCTCTCCAAGTACAAAATTGCCTCTTTTTTGTGTGTGCACTTTTTGTGTGTGTTCTTAGCAGCTTCAAGCACTAATCTCAAGAGGGAGGGGAGGCAGAGGCAAACCTGCAATAGCATCACCCTTTTATAGAACATTTTGAAAATCAGTGAGATAGCCAGTTTCTCCCATGCTCCCAAACTCTGCAATATATCCCCCCACTTTTTCCATGCCCAATTGAAACATCCATTTGCTGAGAAGCAGATTGCAAAAGATAATCTGACAGGAGCTTGTAGAAGTATTATCTTCCAGCAATTCATCAGACAGCTGAGTCCCCTGTCCCACCCACCCCATTTTAGCAGAAACACCAAAAAAAAAAAGAGGCTACTTCCACCTCATCTTCCTAGCTGGCATTGCCAGCCATTAAATGTCAGTGCTATGTACAGGTTTGTGTGCCTCCTGCACACTAAGGGCTCACCTAGAAGGCAAAAAGTGGTCCTTTCCCTGCCCATCCCATGCTCTAAGGAACAGCAGGACTTCAAACATCATTAACCCTAGCTGTGGCTGGAGCTAGAGCTTTTATGTTTACACTTAGGGTACCTGGATGAGAGTTCCAGTTTTGGGTTTCAGTGCTCAAGTGGGATCCCTTTTGGACAGCCTGTGGTTGGACAGACTGAGCTGACTTTGCTGGTTTCTAAGCTTGGTCATTTGATAGCAATCAACAGTTATTGGCATTTTATCAAGGCATAACATGTACAATTGCTCTGCTCATAGAAATCCTGTTAATCTGTAATAGGATTTCTCTGTATGCAGTTAAATGCAATAATATTTCATTGAGACCACTAATCTCCCAAGAGACAGAGCAGAGACAGAAGATTAAATGATGTTGCCTTTAAGATATTGTTCAAAGAGGGCTTGAGAATGGATTGGGTTGACTAAATCAGGCCCAAAGCAAGTAGCCTAAGTGAGACCTTCTGCAATTTGGGGATATTTGAATCTGGATTAGTTTCATTACTGGTCATGTATCACAAGTCTCTTCATTCAATAGCTCAAATCATTAAAGATCTAGAAGTCACAATAGGAACATAACAGCTTGTATGTAGCTGAAAGCCAATTCCGTTTAGCAATTTATGTACTTAAAATACAGTAACGATTCCCAGATAACTCTGGAATATTTTCCCATGTTGAGCTGAAACCACTTTAATTAGTTACAGCAACACAGGGCATGTTTCAGCATGAAGGCCCATGAGATACTCATGGCCAGCTCCACTACTACAATCAATCTTGATTCATAAAGTCCGTGAGCCTCTAGAGGTTTGCCAGTGCGACCTCAGGAACATCATTTACACTTTCTATGTCTACTTCTTCTGTCCCCAGGGGGACGGATTTATACCATCAGAATACATATCCTGCAGTCATGTTAGCATACTCAGAAATCACTGTAACCACGCTAAGCAGATGCACAACAGAGATAAGACCATTCCTCCATCAGAGTCTGGATTTGGAACAAGACTTTTCACTCTCTGTCTCTATCTGCAAGTGAACCCAGATTCATACTGATCCCCTGTTACACGTAAGAAATATTTGCTTCCCAAGAGGGTTTTGGGAGGGGACACCACAGTGCATTTGGCAGCACAAGAATAAAATCTGGATGGTGCATATAAAGAGCATGTATGCAGGAGGAGACAGGGAATGACATAGCATCATGCACCATTTCTGCATCAGGGGTTAACATGGTCTAATCAGTGCTGTTTTTAAAAGTCATGGTTTTTTTAGCCTCTTAACTTAAGCATCTTTCCTTCTGCAGCTTGGAGGAGAGCCCTAGAAAAGCAGCTGACTCTTGGAACAGCCCTTGCATCCTTGAAATCAAGGAATCCAACAGATCTGCTTCCCACCCCGAGCTCTACGTCGTGGGCCAGGGGCTGCAGAAGGACTGACAGCAGAAGCACCCATGAAGGCAGAGGTACCAGCAAGGCCAGGAGCCCCAGAGAGAGGAAGCAGCCTTACCCAAGCCTCCAGAAGTTGTCTTCATTTTTTCTCACAAGCAAACCATATAATGGCATTGCATCTAAAAACCCCAACTGGCCCCAAGAATCTAATGAAATATCCACAGAGTGGTAGCCAGCTGCTTCTTCTTTGGATTGCATTTCATGGTTTAACTCAAAGATTTACAACAAACAAAACAAATACTTTGCAGTTGGGCAAGACTGAGGCAAATCACTTTGATAAAGACAGGACCTGTGGCCAAGTCCTTTGTTTCACTGTTTAGGTAAAAGAGTTCAAAAAACTTTCAGAAATTATCATTATTTGACATGTTATTTATTCCAGAGGCATCACAGTTTCAGTTATGTAAAAAGTGACTGTTGTGACATTTCCAGAGGGAAGGTAAAATCCTGAACCGATTGAGTTTTATTGCAAAAACATCAATGCCTTCAGCAAAGCCACATCTTTATGCAGTGTATTTATTGACATGCAGGGAGAAAACAAGGTCAAATACAAGTTAAGACAAAATAACCTCTTTTAAAGGAATAAAATTAGGGATCTTATTATTCCCTTAAAAAGGCTTTCATCTTCTAAATCACCTTTGATTATCGCATAATCTCATCACCTCTAGTTTCCAGAGTACAAGGCTTAATCCTGATTAGAGTAGTTCTTTAATAGCCCAATCAAACAACATTCTAAACCCTGAGGCACCTAAGGACATGTATCTTTTTTTCAAGATAAGAGAATGCTAGCATAGAGAATCCCGTTCTACCCAAAACAGGTTTGATTTTTTTCTGATTTAAGAAATTTGAGGGAATTTATTGTAATTTCACTGAAGAGTTTAGACAGATTATTGTTAATAAAAACACAAGTTATTTACAGCCTATTAATCCGAAGTTTTTACAGCACCTACAGGAATACAGTTTCAGAATTTACTGGATCTTGGTCACCTAACTGATTTATTATCACCATTAAGATGCAATGTATAATTAACATAATTTTAATAATTTGATTTGACATGTTTTAATATGCAACTTTAGTACAGAACAAGATCCAGAAAAAAAGCCACTTGTAATCCTATTTTGATAGGAATAGTTTTAATTTTTCCTACAGTTTTCGTGGTGGTGGTATCTGGGCACTTCACTTCCACACAGGATTTTTAGCCCTTCCTGCCCATGTTCATGATGAGGGAACTAACACTCATCTTATGCTGTACAAGGGACTCCTTTAGATAATGAACTCCTGAGTTTTAGTCTAGTGCCTTAATCACAACCATTCTTCTTCAATAAGTTCAGTGCCTTTTTACGCTGCAGACACAAGGAAACCTTAATTGTCATATTTAAGGTGATATATTGAATAGAAAGAACTAACTCACAGTGAATAGATGCTTTGGCTCATCAGGGGTTTGTGAGCTTGAGATGGCAAAGCAGCCATACCCATTGTGAACAGCTAGGAGATGTCAACAAATCCACCTTGTAAGAACACAGGCAGGTGCACCATCCCCTGTTAAACTGGGAAATCACTAGATCATCAGCAGGGAAAACTCTGCAGGACAGTTTTCTTCCTCATCAGAGGTGTAGTTCTCTCCTAACTGCATAAAAAAAAAAATTCACTTCTGCATGCCTTTGGGGTTTGTTCTGCTGGCAGGAACCACCCAGAATAGAAACAAACCAGAAACACGACAGCAGAAAACCTTTACTTTGCATGCCTAAATGTACCTTTGAAGATGAAAATGTAACAGAACGGGAAGACAGCTTCTGCTCAGTTACTACAATAGTTTTATCTCTCTATGGTTTCATGCTGAAATTTCCCAGCATCTAAGGTGGGTGGTAAGAGAAAGTTATTTGTTTGTATCCCCCAAGCACCAAATTCTGTCGTGCAAGAGCTACAGCATCACATGGAGCAACACTTCAGCAATAAAGCTGTAAACCTCCTCACATGTGTGCTAACCGGACACGGAGTCAGCCAAAGTATCCTTCCCCAAAAACCAGGCTCCCCTGAAGATGTGGTACCTGAGCTGGCATCCAACTACAGCATCTCTCACAGCTTTGACTAAGGCCATGGTCATCAGGCGGCTCATTGCAAACACAGCCCTGGCTAAACACTGCAGCTGCTGAAGAATTCAGATGCTGCCCTAAGGGTGCTGCAGCAAACTGTGCATTTTAGTCAAGAAAAGCTTCTCCAGGAGCGATCTACAAGTTTGTAACGTGAACTCATGACTACATACAGCTAACATTCTCTTCAGGACAGTTAATGTACAGGACCCTTGCAAATAAGGTGTTTACCTGCAATTTGTATTGCTAGCATGAGATTAAGAGTAACTATAGCACCCAGGAAATTATAGTTTGGCTCACCCTTTTTTAAAAAATACTTTTTTTTTAAATATCACAGGTTTTTTGGACACTACCTGCATTTTTCATGAATACAACATTTATGAAATACAATTGTTTTATAAGAGCATACTCAACTTTAAGATTTTTTTTTTTTACTGATGTAAATAAATCAGAGGTTTTATATGCAAGGCTTGATGAGTTTCATCTCTCTTATATTCTGTATGCAACCGGCTTAAATCTTAGTGCACCAGGGAAGGAATCACTAGTAGACGCTTGGGCTATCTAGTGCCCTGTGCCATAAAAACTCCTTTTGCTCCCCCCCCCTCTCCCCCCAGCACAACCTTGTCTTGTTTTACGTTTCGCTGATATATCAATTAATTTTTCTTGAATTGTCATTAAGCAAATTACTTTTTTAGGCTACACGATCAAGCCTGGACAATGGCAGACCAGACCACAGGTCAGCTGTGCTTCCACCCCTCCCCTGCCCCGATTTAAGCTTGAGCTACCTGCCAATTTTGTATTCACTTCAGCAGAGCTTCTCTGTACACCCACAGCAAATTCGAGCCCAAGGTAGTGGTTTTGTCCTAAGGGTTAAAACTAGAGTGCACCCAGTGCAGTGGAGTCTCCTTGCAGAGGGGCTGAGCACAGACTGAAACCGTATCAGTTTTCCAGACGGGCTTCATAGCCGTGAAAACAGCAGCCAACAGCTCCATGCTGCAGAGCTTTAACAAGCTGGCAGCTGCCCTGGCTTCCAGTGACACTACTCAAATCTCAAACCGTTCAGGGACTTGTCATTCCATACCCTCAGCATCTGATGATGACTAGAACACCAAAGCGCTATACACACTCCAGTAGCTTTAGGTGAATCCAAGAACTACCCCAGACACTAGCAATACTGTTGACAATACTCTGCAGATTATCAATAAAACCAGTATATTACAGTGTTTGCACTGCCAAACCTCTTAAATTTTATCATTAAGAGGAATATTTTGAGAAATTATCCCCTTTGCTATAGGAAGAGAAGAAACCACCTCCCAGAGATAAAGTAACCTGTTCTTACTGTTATGTCTCATCAGTAAGGAGCTGCCAACATCTCCTGTCAAGAAATCCTTCTAGCTTAGCAAATCATTAATCCTTCTACGTCAGATATACTCAGTGCCATCATGACTGCATCATCTAGAGATGCATGGTGCAGGTATTAACCTCAAACTGAGATTTTCATCTCCCTGGGCAAGATCCTGAAGGTTTTGTAATGCTTGCAGTATGGATCAGGGGCTCACTTCCATGTTGTCCTCAAGTAAAGGTTGACACAAACTCACAACAGTCTATTGGATCATCTGAACACTGGGGGCCAAAGATCACAAGTTTGCATTTCTTACCCACTGCCCTTTTTGGATGAATAATGAAAATACTAGTGTCAAAAAAGACATGCAGATAGAGGCAGTAAATGCTCAGCAGGACAAGGTGATCAAGACCCAGCACCACGTTATCTCTCTGATCCCTTTTCCATTAATCTCCTGTATGCTCACCCTGCATCTATCCTGTTGCACCACTGCCAGCACAAAATTATCTACAGCCCTCACCACCTCTAAATGCTCTTCACTTTACTGACATTGTGAATTTCAAAATCCAGCCTCTTACCTCTCCTCACTATATTCTTTTCTCTTTCTTTAGTCATCTACAACTCTGTGACTGCATTAAGTAACCCTGTGAGGATTTCTGAAGTTAGTCTGTACAGAGTACACCCTTTATCAAGGCTATTTGAAAGCAGAAAGGGGCGATGAGCCTATCTTACTCCATATGACTCCCTCCTGCTTTAATAAAGTTTTCCTTGAGGTGCAGATGAGCTGATTATATATCAATTAAAGAGAAACTGAAAGCTTTCAATATTGTAGGCTGCCCTTCATTTATTGGTAGTACTACTGAAACACTGGTCTTTAATATATGAATGAATGAAAGCTGAAGCCTCAGGATGCTAACAAAGACCCATCCTTCCCCAGAGCAGTAACTGCAAAGCTGTGAACAAAACTTTCCAGGCGTTCCAGCAGACACACAAAGGTATGCAGCAAGGCTGAGATGATTCTAGAGATAGAACCTAAACCAACAAATTCACCAGCTGCTTGGCTTTTAAATGGGAACCTAAGGCAACCTAACAATACCTCTTACATCCAAACTGGAAATTAAACCTGGCAGTACAATACAATGGCTTTATTTTTTTATTTTTTTAAATGCTTTCCTCCACTTTGAAGCTTTGTGTCTCTTTGCTTGCAAGTACAGGTAACGTGGACAACCCTTGTAGGCAATGCATCTTTCTGGACTTTTTTGACTATTGAGGTTTTTATCAATAACCTGATATCCATGCAGATCCTTTCACCTTTATAGTTCTGAGAAAACACATGCATATACATACATGCATTAATTACCATAAGAGACCTGGCATACAAGTAGGTGTCTATAGCACAGTTTTTCACATGGGATGCCTTGCTGTCACACAGTGCTCTGCAGTTGAGCAGCTAGTAAGATACAGGACTCCTGGTAAGCACTTACCTGAGTCTTAAGGCAAATTTCATATCAACCCACATATCACACTAACAACAGCTGGTAACAGGGTACCTCTAAGGTGCAAAATAAATAATCTAGAAAACACCATGGACAATCAAAAAAAAATACAATACGGCATTCTTCACGTTGAAAAACTCAGGACTTCAGAACTCTTTATCCTACCAATAGCCAAGAGAGGGAGAAAGCATTTACCGCATCCCTAAGCTCTGCTAGCCCTGGCAAGTCAACTATTTCCCATTCCCAGCCCCACAGAGTTCCCTTGACAGCCAAATAGCTACATTAATCTTCCCTGGGGGTGTAGGGGGGGGAAGCCATGGGAAACACCACAGCACAAGGCAGGTGCAGCAGGCATTTAGATGCTCAGTGGATTCCTGGTTGCCCTTGGCTGACCAGCAGCTCTGCAGCCGGCCTCCTCCCAACACACGGCAAAGCTAATCATAACCTCCTCAGAGGTTGTTTACAAACCAGCAAAAATAGAAAGTTACTTCTTTATATAAACAGCGTACTAATAACTTTAAGAGACCTTTGATAGGTTTAATTTAGGCACCTTGCAGCAAAAAGGAGACTAGGACTTGTGTGAGCTTCTCTGTTCTTCCGACGATGCTTCCCAGGAGACTGGTACGGTCTAGAAGTACAACGCAACAGTTCTGGGGCTGACCACCTCCCTCCCAAACACCCATCTGGGCATGACAAGCCAGTCCTGCAAAAAGGTAAGCAGAAAGTCAGCACAGGTTCCAATGGATCTGATTATCTCAAGCTTTCTATCTCAGATTTTCTTTTCCTCCTCAATTTGCATAAAACTGAGCCAACACCCAACCTATACCTAAATCCAGTTTTGTAAACTAAGCACTTACCAGTGTTCCGAAGCATCATCATGTCCACCATGCATCATCCATGTTTGTTTATTGCCATGTTTGAAGAAGTGTTCCTGGTATGAAAGAGCAGAGACTTTAAAAGGAGAAAAAAAATGTCATCCTTCAAACAGTGGGTGTGCAGGCAGGTGTAAAGTTTCTCTGCCTTTACTATGATGTATTAAAAAGATCTGAGAGAACAGTGGGGTGGGGAGGAGGCTAAACAGGCCATTTATTTCCCTAATTTTGTCTCCAAGGAAAACCCAAAAGGACACATTCACTATGCTAGTAATGGCAACCCTATCAGCTCAAAGACTGTTCTTCCCTGCATCGTGCTACCCCGTCTGGGATTTACTAGGCCAGGATTAGATCCATAGCTAAGCAAACGCACATGGCCACATACAATAGATTTTTTTTTTCTTCAGAAAGCCTAATTAACACATCACACATGCATTTTCTTTTATAACATCCGAAACTGGCAACCATACAGACTTTGCTGTCAAAATGTTATAGTTTGCACTGGGCTGTGAAGTGTTTTTCCCTGAGGCAGAGGAATAAACGGCAGCTACAAATTAAAATGTATAAGTTTAAAAGATTCAAATGACTATGAAATTAAACTGTTAAATAATTCCTTAAAAGGCAGCATTGTCAATGATCACGCACCGCACCAAGAGTCAGAGCCAAACCCAGAAGTGCTTGTTCCAGCTACGCAGGAATTCATTATGCTGGCAAGTGCAAGCCCACAGCAATAAATTATCACAGAGCTCTGGGCTGAACGGCACCCAGGCTGGAGTATAAATAGATTTGTGAAGCCCTTTTCACCTGTTGTTTGCCTCACGGACAGTTCATCCTTCTGCAAACAAGTTACAAACAACACTACTTGACTGTTATCCTGGGTAAATATATGCCTTTTGAAAAGCAGTGCATCTTTTTGCAGTGAAATACGTTTCATCTTCTTACATATAAAATTGTGACTGAAGACAGCTATGAGTCAGAAATTACTCAAATTGCAGACATGCAAAGCTTTGGGATTTGGGCCAAGATTTCTTTGCTCAGGCCTACTGTGAGCATAGAAAACATCTAGTTAGAAAACTTTATTCTATATAGGACCTCTCAGGTACATTGTTCCCCAAACATGTAAATAAATGGCACCACTGTAATGCCAAATAATCAATAGCAGCAGCAGATGACACAAAGAACTCATGGCAAAAGAGGAAGAGGAAGAGAGAGCCAGTGCGGAAAGAATATGGTGGGACAGATTTATTCCCTATTGGAATTGAACCGAGGAAGATTTTAGGACAACTAAACTTAACTGGGACAAGAGCAACCTGTAAGTTTGCAAAAAAAAAAAAAAAAGAGCTTCCGACAGGTGTGAAATGTGAACTACTGTCAGCCCTGGGCAGGACCAGAAGAGGGGGATGCCATTAACTTCAAATGAAGTAAGAGTTGCAGGATCACTGGACAATGACACAGCAGTGCCTGCCAGCAGCTGCCAGACTGCACAGGGAGGTCCCACATCTGCAGAGTTCCAGCCTGCAAGGTCACCTTTTAGAACCATTGGGCTGGTTTAGCTGGAGGGTGCCTGTTCCCTGGGGAAACAGGAGCATGTCTTGTTTGCATTGTGTGCTACTGAAAATAAAAAACTGCCAGAATAAAATGTCAGTCAAAGCAATAGAGATCCTACTACTGGAACAATTATATCCATATGAAAGTCATCTTACTAGTATAGCTAATTTCCCTTCTTGAAATAACATGTACTACTATTTGAATATTTGCACTGACAGAAATGCGTCAACACTGAGCAGTTTTACAGCCTAATAGATTCTATACCCTGACAGTATACATAGAGGAGAACTGTTGTGTAGAGGAAGTGTCTCCATGTATAGACACCTGTGTATAGATGTGCATGCATCTGTAGAGGAAGCTGGAGCAGCAGCAGTTGAGTCACAAGGGACATGAAATTTCAGGCTGTGCCCAAGAGCTGGGGCACAACTGCAGCACAGGCTACTGAGCACGTTCAGCCTTTCCAGGACCCAGCAGCAGGTAGTGACAGACCCACGCACCCTGCAGCCTTGACCTCAGTCTCCAAAGGGGACACAGGTTTTACTTTCTGCTCTCAAACACAGCAGAGGTGAAACATGCCAAACAGCTGTGAAAGCAGCACAGCCCGGGGCACAGCTATGAGCACAGAGAGAGGCCTTACAAGCTCCTTTATCACTGCCACCTGCATTCAAAAACTATTGAGGGTGCTTTGAATGATACACAGGGGCAGTTTGTTGGCCAAATAAAGTTACTGGTTTTTTTCAGCTAAAGATACCAAAGCAGAGTGGAGCCTTAAAGGTTCAGGTCAGCTCTAATTTTAACTAGCGGGGTTTTCTCACCTCTGCCTGTATCAAAGGCACTATCACAGTATCAGGATTCAGCATCAGCTGTTAGAGATTTGGTAGCACTGCAATCACTTTTATTCCCGTCATCACTATTTAGGAAGGATGAAAATAGCCACCTCAGTGCAGCCTTCCTCTGTCTGCTTGAGAGAGGGTCTTCAGCAGCTTGTTCCTAAGCCCACCTTTAACCTCAGCAAGAGCAAATTCTACCAGAATCACTTTACTACATTCCATGACCCATCTGCATCTCTGCAAAAGCAGCTCCCTTCAGGTGCAGTCTTTCATCCTCTGCTCCACCTCTCCCAGCAGCACTACAAGGCAGCATCCACAGAATTTACAACAGGAGCCTTCAGCCTCTGCACCCATTTGAGGAAATGACGAATCTTGCAGACCAGACTCAGAGCACACAGCACCAGTCTCTCTGTTCATGCAGCTTCAGAGCTCTAATCTCCCCTTGCCCAGGGAGATGGCACAGGACCACTCTCTTCCCACTCTGTAGGGGAACAAAAGCTTTCTTCACTCCCTTATGATAGAAGCCATGTTACCTTTTCTCCCCTACCTTCCCTTGATGACAACAGCTCTTACCTTCATCAAGCAGGAGGAACCATCTGTGATAGGCAGGTCTGTCTTGTGGCTTTGGCAGGATGTAGAGTAAGTCAATGTACATGATTGCCATACATTTCTCTCACTATACTGACTTCTGTAGGTTAGCAGCTGCACTGCATATTAAATGCAATAATCAAATGAATTAAACTGACCCTGCAAGGGTATCTTGCAGTCTCCTCCTGCAGAAGTCAGACTTCTGTAATAAAAAGATAACAAAAATAAGTTAGAAAAATTGAATATTTAAATTCTCACCAGTACTGGAAGAAGGTCCAACATTGCTCTGCCTTTTGTTTGTATCATCCCAAAACCTGAGTAACTTAATAACTTCTGAGATGTGCACCTGTGCAAACATGTGGCAGGAAAGCTCACCTGAGCTCAATTAACCCCTATCCAGCTTCTGCAAACCAACCTGCCATAGCGCAAGCCTCTGCCATGACTTGCCCGAGAGCCCTTTTTCCCATGAACTGATGAAGACGTGAAGGCGGACAGAGAAGGAAGATGCTGAAGGAGACAGTCATGCAGACACTCGGTTGGAGACATGAAAGGGAACGCTCTCAGCGTTTCCCCTGCAGCGTGGTGAAGAAAGATGCAGCTGTGGAGGACCCCACGTTGGAACTAGAAGCCCATGCCAGAGCCAGGCAGTTGTCAGGGGAGTGTAGCCCCATTTGGAAAAGGACTCAGGCTGGAGCAGTTCTTGAGAAGGACTCTCCCGTGAGAAGGGACGCTACATTGTGGCTGGGAAAGACTGTGAGGAGCCCTCCCCTGAGGAGGAAGGAGCGGCAGACTGACTGCAACCCCCATTCCCTGCCCCCCTGCGCCGCTGGGGGGGAGAAGGTACAAAACAAAGCCTTTAGGGAGAAGGGAGGGGTGGGGGAGAAATACCTTTTGTAAGATGTGGTTTCCCTCTCTCAGTATCTTGCTTCTTGTTGTAAATAGTTAATAAATTCAGTTGTTTTTTTGTTCTACCCAAGTCGTGTCAGTTTCTTGCCCGTGACCCTAAGTGGTGAGTGAAACCCTCCCTGTCCCTGCCTCAGCCCACCAGGTGTTCAGAAAAAAATGTCCCTGTGGTTTTATAAACTACAACACTCATTCACTCAGCTCTCCCTCTGGGACACTCAGGCTCTTATTTCTATTTCAGGTGGCTCAAAATCTTGCAGAGGTTTTTTGCCACAGGCTGAGGCTGTCTGGCGGCATGCTCCTGCAGGCTGGAGCCCATCCCTTCGTAGAGGCTCTTTGCAAGCTTGGCGACCACAGTCTTGATGCTACCACTTCGGACAGGCAGGACCCTCTCCCCCAGGAGGAACCAGAGGGCAGGCAGGGCGTAGCGCTTGGTGGCTTTGGGTTTCTGACGATAAACAGTTACCACAAGCCCTGCCAGGCAAAAGAAACAAGTTTCTTAACAACCTTGATGCAAACAAGTATCTACCTTTCTTTTTGGTTCTTGGAAGTCTTTTCTGGCTAATATCAGCAAGCACAAAGAGCCCAAGGATGCAGAAACAGGCAACCGTGGCTGACCATACACTGAACAGAACAACCACCCTCTGAGGACCTTAATATCTCCAAATGAGAGGCTTTGTATCTCTGATAAACTTAGCAAAGTCAATCAGACATATTTTGTAAATCATTTCACTATCAACTTCTGCATTACAAATGACAAAAATGTCAAATCACTGTTTATTCCCATTAAGAAGTTGTCTAAACCAGCTGCTGAAGATTTTGAAATGCAGCTTAGAGAGGTGATTTCTAATAAAAAAGGATGATTACTTTTTTGTGACCTTTGATGAGAAATGCCGGAAGTCTAATCTGGCAGTTCCCTTTGCTCTGTGTCACACAGCAAACAGAAGCACACTTCAAAACTCCAGCCCACAAAAGATGTGTGCTGCTTGACAGTTTTATTAGAAGCATCAGTGACTAACTGATGTCTTTGGCAGAATGCTCTAATTGGAGTTTTTTTTCCCCTCATACTTGGTGGCTTCTTATGAACAGCTGTTTCAGACTTCAGGATCTCTCAGGTAATTACCCGGATGCCATTGCCATGGCATTTGAGCATCTCACAATTTTAATGGAATTTACCCTCACAATGTTCCTGAAACAGGGGAATAGAGAGAGAAAAATCTTACACAGGGGGCTGAAATTTAACTAAAAAACAAGCATTCCCTCTCATTCTCTCAAAAGTCTGCTCTCAGCTCCTTTTCTGAACTGAGCTACATTAAACTCAAACAAAAAATTACCACCAATAGGCTCCTTCCACGGCAGATTTTGCTGAGAGATCAAAATCTGAAATGGTCTGGAGACAGAGTTCTTATTTTCTGTTCAGTGGAAATGTTATGCAGTAACCATTTATTATTCTGTAGTGGAGGGACCTTAGTTTCTTCTATGCTGTTAATCTAGCATCAGTCACCAACATTTAAACAGCTCCTGGAAGTACCTGAAAACAATTCTGCTAAGCAGGAAAAGGGTTACGGTACCTGTTTTAAAATGGGAGTAAATCTGAGTTTAAATGCTATTCAACACACCAGTCACTATGGAGCTTCAGAAGAGCTGTCTGTTTCCACTAAATCCCAGAGAGAACATCTGCTCTCTCTAGTCCCAATTTATGTTCAAATGCTGTATTTGAAAACAAGATTAGAAAAACTGTAAAACTAAATTCTGTGTTTATGGAGATTTACTTTGTTCAAATTATCTTTAAAGGCCCTTTTACATTCACTATGGCTAAACATGCCCTTCTGAGATTCATAATGAAGAAGCAAAGTGTATTAAACCTTGGATTAAAAGATGCTGGCATAATTAGCAGTGGATTTAGCCCTAATTAAAGCAAGGCTATAAATAGTCTTCTCTGGTATATATTGAGATTATCATTTTGTCCATTCCTTGGCTCTTGCTGACATAGCAAGCTCCTATTATAAATCAATTATCAGCTGCATTTGTAGTGTGTCAGACACCGCCGATATAGAAATAGACTTTTTGTACATCCTGAAATGCTCAGAGTCCAAGGTTACATCTGCAATACAGGCCAGGAGCATCAGTGGGTTGGGCTGAACTGCCCGCTTCTGCCCCAAAATCCTGCCTTGCACAAAATCCCTGCCTGTAACATGTGTGTTGAGTTTTCACCTACACTGTGACCTCCAGGCTCTGCAGGACTCACCCTCCAAAGCTTCCAACAGGAAAATAAGACTCACATAATGACAAAACAAACTGATCCTCAGAAATACCAGTTGCCACAATTTTTTCTAAAGGATGGTCCTTCACTTTAGCAAAGGGACCTCTTACAGACCTCCATGACCTTTACTGTACCATCCTTCAAAAAGAGGAGCCAGCCAGGGTATTTTTAGCCCCTCTCTTCCCTGGAGCAGGGTGCCCTGTCTATTTAGAGGTATTCCCTCTAAATAGTCCCTCTGAAGACTTCTTGACTTAGAAGTGGAAATTAACTGAAGCAGGCAATACCTGAGAGATGTTTTATGACATCCAGCAGAGCTTGGCCACTGAGGAAAGGCACCTGTTGGGCAAACAGTTGCATCAGCAACGAGTTATCTGAAAGAGAAAAGTTTATTTCTGCTCACTCTTCTGAGGTTATAAGGAAAAAGAAAATAAGAAAAGGCGGGAAGGGGAAAGGGCAGGAGTAGATGCACT
Source organism: Syrrhaptes paradoxus (assembly GCA_013400615.1). Lineage (NCBI taxonomy): Eukaryota > Metazoa > Chordata > Aves > Pterocliformes > Pteroclidae > Syrrhaptes > Syrrhaptes paradoxus. The sequence continues at coordinate 26,256 of VZTO01022836.1, read as the reverse complement.
TTGCAAAATAAATATCTGGCAGATTCTAAGTAATTTCTTTCCTTCATCATGTTCTTTACTTCCAGCTTACTTGGGAGGATTTTAAATTCAAAAATAAAAGCTCTCATTTTCACATTTGCAAATTCAGAATTGACTGCTGTACAAGGGGCTGTGTTAAACGCTTCACATCAGGGCCTTCAACATTTAAATCACATGTACGCAGTGAAAAGGTTTTGCATCCCAGAACTTTGCAGAAGTGAGCTCCTCCCTCCTCTAAGGAAAAGGGTGAGAAAGCTCAGAAGTCCACACATCCATTCACACTTCAAGGACAAGCTGCTGTTAAATCTTTACGTTACCTTGCAATCTATAGACAAGACTCCAAGTTACTCTTACAAGAGAGAATTACTGCTCATTGCCAACACCATCCACTCTCAGGGGCTCTTGTCACATCTCTGCAATCAGATCTTGGTAGAGAGATGGGAAAACTACTGATTTCTCAATACTTGACTGTCTTATATAGTTTAGTTTTTCCTATGCTGCCTGTGAATGATTTGGGGTCTTGTTTTATTTATAAACTGTGGTCTGGCTTCATCTGGAATCTCCAGTCTTATTGCTTTGATAAGCCAAAAAAGCCCTTTATTGGAGGCAGAATACACGTGGGATGTGCTATGAGACCTCACAGGGGCACCAGGAGTGGCAGGTAACCTAATTCTTTGTGAACCACTACAGAGCCAAATCCCAAACTGGTTTTAAGTAGCACTATGCTATTAGGTGCTCCTTTTTGCATGAGATATAAAAAGGAAGTCCCTAATGATCTTCTTGCAAGCATGCAGTAAAGAATTGATCCTGCTAATTAAGCTTCTGCTTTGGTAATTACACTCTTCTCATTCGTGTTTTTAAACAGACCCTTCACGTTTTGCCTCACACTGTTGCAGGATTGGCAGATGCTGTTTCACACTTGCTGTTCCTCCACAGAGAGTTACCTTACAGCTGCTGCTTTGAAAAAAACACCCTGAGATCTGGAGATCTTGAAGGAGCACAAAATGTTAATTAATCGTCAATATTGGTATCTACACAGATTTTCAGGGGAACACTTGGGTTTTGGGTGGGTGAGGGGGAATTGTTTGTTTTCTTGGTTTTTCAGAAGCTAACTAGATAGGCGCTATTCACCTTTCAGTTGAAGGGTTTCAAATGCCCTGTGCATTTTGAAACAGTAAAGCTCGAGTCAATAAGAAATTTATCCAACCATTACTTTAGCTGCCTTGAGAGACATAAAGACAGAGCTTTCAATGGCTTTAGAGAAAACAAGGCAGCAGACTGTTCAGTTCTTATTAGCTCAGATATAATTCTCTGCACTCCATACTAGCTAAACCTGTTGGCCACAGGACAGGCAGCCCAGTATTTACAACATGAGCAAAAGAAGAATCTGCTTCTCTGTGCTCTCATTGTCACTGCATTCCCCTCTTTGCTATGTTAACACCTACAGGGGAAATTTTCCTTCCCCTCTTGCAGAGGGCTCATTCCTCTGGGAAGTACTCAGGCTGCTGGCCCGGCTCCACACCCTGGCATCAGGCAGTGGCCATCTGAAGAGCACTTCTTTCATGACAGAGGACAGCATAGGACAGATATCAGAGGAGAGCAAGGTCTGTGTCTTGGTCCCATTGCAGTAGGCTTGATTTGCTGATTTGCCCCCATCTGCAAGGTGGCTGCCTCCAGTGAGATGAGGGTCCCAGGTCATAGCTCATGAATGTGTGTGGCCTCCAGCTGGGGACGTCCAAGCCAATGTCAGGGTTAAGCTGAATAAATTATTCAGGCATTATTTGTAAGCAAATTTGTTTGTAGGTAGAATTTGGGTCTCTGGGGTGGGTATTTTTGGGTTTTATTTTTTGTTTTCACATCAAGTGAACCTTCCTTCCCCCACTGGGTCTTGAATTTTGAAACATTTGTGATTTAGTCTCCTGTTTGAATTTTTGCAAATTTCCATAAAAATGAGCAGAACCAAAAAAAAGATACCGCACCTTGTTTGCTTGAACCTTTCTCTGGTCAAAGTCAGTGTGATGAGAGACAGACGCACCTTGTTCTGACATCTGCCAGCATGGAAAATTTACAGTGATCTCTCAGAATCAGTGAGAGGGGAGTGAAAGAAAGCTCCATACAAAACCCTGAGGGGATCTATTTGCTGTATCCTCTGTTTGCAGGATTCTGCAACTTTTCCTCTGCCTTTTCCCAGGCACCACAACAAAATGTGTAAGGGCCAAGAGCAGTACAAGTCTCACACTCTTCTCCGCACTTCATGACCCACAACCACCCTATACTTGGGACACAGAGAGGCAGCAGGTCAGCAAATGCACTGAGTTCACAAAGCAGTTGATGTGGAGAAAGTTGTTAATTCCCCTTGAAGACCTCCCTCTTCAACACTAAATTTTTCAGGCATATTCATCCAGTGCTGCATTTTCACAGCTGACATAAATCTGTATGGCAAGGGAATTTACAGCAGACCTTGGCTATAGCAATCTTGCCCCATGTAGAACAACACTTGGAACAAGACATCATTTACAGCTGGATTTATACCTGTTTGTTCTAAAGAAATGAACTTGGCAAATAATAAATTCCCTTTAAAAAAAAAAAGATGACAAAGGAAAAGGGTGGAAAATAAACAGGACCTGCTAATGCCCATAATGTAGAGTTTTCCAGGAAGCTGTTCTGCAGAAGCTCTGATGGGCCAGCATCCCTTCATGCCAACAGCAAAGCAATTCCTTTGGGAAGTCAAATTGGGCCCAACCAACCTCCAAAAATCCCTTTGTCCCTGAATTCTAGGAAAGTTGTACTCCAGGATTTATTGTTCAGCTCCTTCCGTACCAAAGCAGCCAAGCAGCACAGAGCCAAAGGTTCCTGGGACTTTGGAGAAATGCTGGTACACATTCAAGACTGCCTGGGAACTGGTGCATGAGAACTGCACCACCACAGCTTTTGGTGACCCAGCTCATCAGTTACAGCTGGCAGAAATTCAGGTTGACAGGCAGCGTAAGTGACACGAGTGATCCGCAAACCTGGCATCAACCACAGAACCCAAACACTATGTGGAACCTGCTTTCCTGAAGTAGGATGTGATCAGTGTAGTAAAAAAAACTCCTGGTGAACACTTTCATTGATGGCATTAATCCTTCCAAAACCAAACTCCTTGCATCTGTTAAGTACGCAGACCCCAGCTCTCATCTCACATTTCAACAGAAGTCAGAGCTGGAGGAAATAGCAGATGAAGAGCCCCAGGGACTAGAAACTTCTGATCACAGCTGCAGCAAGGACAGTGGTAACACAAGTATTGCCAGTATGCTTCTGAATCTGCACCAGAAGATCCAGAGGGAAAATCAGGCCTGGATTCATCTCACCAAACTGTAAACACTTCACTGAGGTTTCAGTGGGCAGACGTAAACACCTCCAGCAAGCTACACAGAGCAGCCTTAGTCTCCCTTCCTGATGGAAATGTGTGCAAAAAGAAAACCAGACAATGTCAACACCTCTGCACTAGATCCTTGCACCTGGATCCTCTAGGGCACCCAGCTGCCTAAAATAAAGTGCATAAGAGCAACCCAAAAGTCACAGAGAACAACACTTGGGTCTACAGACTTAGGTCTGGTTTTAAAAATAGCTGTTAAAAGCTGTTTTGATGAACTGTAAAGACACCAACGTAGACTTCTGTAGTATTACCCATGAAGGAACATGTCACTGTTTTTGCCAGGCCATAGCATGCAAACACGTAGCTCTTGGACAGTGATAAGGGATGGGCTGGAGGTGCACTCTGCAGGTCAGATGCTCCCTGTTGAAAGGAACCTGAGGATTCCTGGGAGCTTCACCACAACCCTGGCAAGCAGGAGAAGACATGCTGCACAACCTGCAGCGCACCATATGGTTCAGGACACAGGGCAGATGGGAACCCTACCCCCTTCCTAATGCAGGTACATATTCTTCATCAACAGGCATACTCGCGTCTACCTGCTCAAGCATCCAGAAAAGGGGACCATAATGGGCTACTCACCCTTCTGGAAGAAGGGAGCGAAGGCACTTCTAACCCGCCACACAAGGACACCTGCAGGCTGACTAGAGAACAAGCACTTCATCCTTCATCTGATCTCTGACGTGATCTTTCATGACACAGTATCTTATTAAAGTCAAGGTCTCAATCTTTGAATTCAAAAGGATATTTTCATTTGGGCTTTACATGGCTAAACTACTGCCTAAAACTGCAAAATAAGTAATGGAGTTCAAAGCTTGTCGTATCAGGGTCAGCAAGTGCCAGATGAATCTGCTCTGGAGAGCTGCACTGCCACACCATGGAACAAAGCCCAGCAAGAGCAAAGAGCCTCCACCACCCTTCCCACCATGTGTTTCAAGGACAAAGCACAGTTCTTTCATCTTCTTTTAGTGGATTTAAACTTAACAGAATGCACATCTTAGAAATCCAATTCAATAAAAACAAAACACGTGCAGTTTCCCAGGAGGAAGGGGGAAAAACAGTCATGACAGATGCAAGTCACTTCCCTCATGCTCTTCTGGCAGAAATTTAAAAACAGTTCCTATAAGGTCCTCTCTACTGAATTAATAATCAGACATATGATCCCAGTGATAAGCAGCATCCATTCAGCTGCACATTCAAACATGATAACAACAGATTGGGATAGAAAGAATGCAGGCAGGACTTCATGAACATCTGGCAGCAGCTGGATATTTCCACAGACAGCAGCTATCAACAGACTGTGTTCACTTGGCTCTGAGACAGAGGAGCCACTGCTGAGGAGAGCCAATGCCAGAGGTCAGCCTTACCTAGGTGAGCAATGAATGCTTCCAGCACCTTCACAGCTGCATCATAAATCCCCAGCTCCTTTGAGTTGAGGCTCTTTATGACTGCTGGTACCACAGAGACCAGCACTGGGTGTAAGGCATTGCTGAGCATGGGTACCATATCAGCCAGCACCTCCAGCGCCTGCTGGTTCACCTTCTTGTTGCAATCCTGAAGCCTTGGGACAAAACCATCAAAAATCTGTTGAGAAAACAAACAATGTGAAAGCTGGGTTAAAATGTCTTTGTTTCAAAAAGGGATGTAGAAATGAGTTCCCAGCAATGTAAAAGATGTCATCCTTTCTGTCAGGTCAGCGCTGGCTAGCACAAGTTCACTCTTTTCCTGTGGGCTACTCACTGTAGGGGTTGCACAACCTCAAGCTGGTTGAAAAGATTTTCACGTGTCATTAAGAGGTTTGAGTGAGGACAGGATAGTTCATATGGTGTTTCTCTTTACCTATAAATCATAGCATTAATCTCATTTTAATAATGCAAAATAGTATCTTTGGTAGAGGTATGAAAAGAGGTATTTATGATGTCCATTTTTCAATAAAGATGTCTCAAGTACTGAGGGTAGTTTGGATTTTGTCAACACTGTGGCTGGATGAGATACAGGTTTTGTTTTATCCGTCTCAGAACCTGTGTCTGAAGGAGTGCAGGGCTCTGATGAATGTTTCAAGATCCAGACCATTTGTCTAGCTAACAGACTTCTGAAGTTTAATGTGCTGTGCAGTTGTCATTAGAGCTGTCCCTTGACAGCCACATTATCAGGCACCATTTTCTGGAAAACAGGAAAAAAGCAGTGGCTGGGAGGAGAAGGAGGAGAAAAAAGGACTCCCAGGAAGGCTGAGAACAGTCTCTCCCAAGCAGGAAAGGGATGAGGAAGTGAATAGGAAGAGTTGTTTCTGCACAAGACAAGATAAAGTTTACAGGCACATCCTTTAAAACAATTTTTTTTTCTTCTCAGTCAACCCTGCCTGATACTTCTCTCCCCGATCCCAACCCACTTTTCTTCTAGAGGATAACTGCCAAGCTTTCAGTGGCTGGATTTCCTTTATTTCAACCTAACTGGTAGTAGGAGACAGCAGAAGCTGCAACAGTAAACTCTGTCATTATCTCATGAACACCACCAATAGGCACCTGCCAGAGAAATACACCTGGACTGAAGTTACTTGCCCTGAAGCCTGGAGCTGAATTAAATTATTTTGGGTAAGAAGGGACCAGCCTGTCCCAAACAACTAGTATGGAGTGCCAAGACACACTGAGTTTACTGGTACAGGCTCAGGAAGGGAGATAATGGGAAAGGAGCAATAGAGATGCCCCACATACCTGGACAATGTGAGAAGAGATGAGCTGGGGGCTGCTTTTGCAGTGATCTAGGAGGAGCCCCACTCCCTCCATTCGTGGCTGAAACTCCTTGGCTGCCAGGAGTTTGTAAAGTTCCTCAAGCTGTTCAGTCTCTTCCATGGTGCACAATTGCACACACTTGCCTCTCCGACGGCGTACGGTGTGTATGTCAGAGACAGATCTCAAACTAGAAAATAAAAACAGGGTCAGACCTTTTGGTGATAATATCTGCAGTTATTTGTGAGGAAAACATCTTGAAGAGACTTCCTAATGATGGGATTTCAGCTAGATCCTGATCTGAAAAGCAGCTTTGATCTGGTGACAATCATTACAGGAGACAATCTGCAAGTAACATTATTGCTAGTGCTTACTCAGGAGAACCAAGGCACCGAGGATGGGATTCATGGCATTTATCTTCAGATGTCTTCCCAGGTACTCATCTAGCATCCCTTTGTGGGGAAAAATAGCTACTACTTCTAAGTTTAAATGCCTCATCTGATGGGAGGTGTCTGTATTAGAAGGAAATTAACTACTCTGGAGCAGTGTCTCTGTACAGGTATGGGAATCTGGATAAATAGCTCACATGCATCTGAACAGGTGAATCCCACCCAGAGAGAGAGATTAAGGGGCATATCTGAAAGGATCCAGAGGATCAGGAACAGAGAGAAAAACAGAAGCCAGCCGTCCCACTACTGCACTCACATTATTGCTTCCCTGGGGACAGGATCCACAGCTTAACAAACCCAACAGGAAGAATTCTCTTGGATCAACCTCTCTCTGACATGAGCATGGGGAAATCCTAACCATGCTAGTGAAGCGCTTTCCCGCTGGCATGGGGAGACAGCAAGGCCCAAATTCCTATCTTGACTGATGCTTGCAGCACAGGGGAAAAAAGCATGCTGTCCATCAACCAACCAGTCACGGGTCTGAATGACATGACTAGCAACAGAAAAAGTCCACGTTGAGACATCTGTTGACCAGAACTACTCTGGAATTGTCTTTCTGGCACTGTTTGAGGGTCATAAAGCAGTAATTCAACCAGGCCTAACTACATGCATGGAAAGTGCTATTCTGGGGAATGGCATCTTGGTTCTAGACTGGGACTCTTCATCAAACCACCCATCTAAAAAGGCCTTCACTCAGGTAACAACACCCTGCTTGAAATTATTTGTCCCAAGTCAAACAGCAGGGACACAACCCTTTCACAGCCTCCACAGCACTGTTCTCATCACGGCACTGGATCTTCTGAGCTGCAGCCAGCAGGTGTTTCTTCATCTCTCACAATTTTTGTGCAAAACCCTCCAGAGAAGTTGTGTTCAGACTAATGCAGAAGTAGGCATTTTTTATCATTCCTGGGGCAAGGAAACAATCTCTGGCCAAGCTCATCTCCACCAGAAAGATTTTACTGAGGAAGAGACATGTAAAGCTTGTCACGTGCTTTGTCAGATATTACATAAGTGCACAGAAGTGCTCAGTACCTTCCATCAGAAGGTGAGGTGTCCTGGGTCATCATTAAGTTGTTGCTGCTAGAACTCCCGTGATCCTTGGCAGATGGAGGTTCACCTTTACGGTCCTGTATCACCTACAGATATATATTTAAAAAATCATGAATCTATGAAAGACAAAATAGGAAATCACTTGTTTAAAACACAAGCTATAACCAGGATCACTGCTACCAAGAAAGGCTCAGGAAAACATTTCACAACTTAGAGAGGGAGACAGGCGAGAGATTCAGTGATGCCTTGTATTTGTTTTCAATAATCCAAGGAAGGTGATAGGTGCCACCATAATGAGCATCAGTATAAAATCCGGAATTCATTAGTCTTCAGCACAAATGGGAATAATGCAAACTAGTGGGGAATAAGGCATCTTAAAAGGAATAGCAGGAAACTTCTGGACTCTCTGGAGGTCGGCCCATTGTGCTGGAGTTGATTTGGTTCACACTCACTCTCCCTATTCTGGCAAAAAGGCACATTCCTTTCTAGAATGTAAATGGAGAGGAATTAAAAAAAAAAATAGGGATGATTTTCCACTGGATGCTGAATTCACGAAGCTTCTTCAGCTCCACAAGCTATGAAAGCAGGGCAGTATTCCCAGAATACAGACAATATATTTACTAATTATTATTACCTTGTGCATCTTTTATATATTCAAAGTTTTCTTTGCAGTACTACTTTCTTTGTCTGTTGCAAAGTCTCTATCATCTTCAGAAACACTATTCTCACTTCCTTGCTTTCCTGGGGGGGTGCTGTTGGGTTTTTTCTGGTTGAAGGTAAAACCATTTTCTCCTACTTCCCTTTCCTGTTTGTGGCTGATATTCAAAATACACCCACTTTGTTTCTAGCCATACTAGTTCCTTCACTGATTGCAGATAAACAAGCTAAGGATCAACAGTTCATTCCCAGGAGCAAAATCATTCAGCAGAAGAAGAATGAGATATAAAAAGTTCAGGTATGTTTAATCTTATATTAGCAATCATGGTACTTGCATAAAGGAGACATTTCTCCTGCCAAGCGCTTACCTTCTTCTTAATTGCTGACATAACATCTTCTAAGTCACGTGAGGGGGCAGACCGTTTCAAATACTTCAAAAATTTTTTATGACCCATCAATATACTCAGCATCCTCCGTCCATAGCTCCTAACACAGGAAAGAAAGAAATGAATGACTGTTTTTTTCTTCAGACTCTTACTGTCTTTTCTCTCTTGTCAATAATCAAAGGAAAAGTGTTACTAAAATAAGCTGATATTTTACACTTGACATTTGGAATATCTTCATAAGAAGGTATTACCTATTCAGCAAAAATGGTATTTACCGCTACTTATTGCCACTGCACACTGCTGCCAGTTGAACACAAGAGGCAACACAGGAACACAGGGCAACAGAAAAATACAATTTCACTCCAAAATTGTGGGTATGCTTCTGTGGGATTGCAGGATACCTTGGGACGAGCAAAGCACATCTCCTGCTTTGCTGTCATAGCTTATTTGCAGTGTCTTGCTGCCACTGCACAATAATTTACCTTTAACTGTCACAGAAGGGAGAATAAATAACCTCATGCTTACTATTTATTATTCCACACTACACGTATGCACACATGTAAGGGATGAAAAGAGAAAGGGGTTTGTCGCAGAGGACTGCAACTGCCTGTGAAATGGGGGATGAAGGGCAATTATCTGACAACAGCTTTGCAAACAAATAGTTTGTCTCAGACATCTAGGTTGTAAACTCGTTGCTGATAAGAGGAGGTGTGCAATGTATTGAAGAACTTAGCCTTACTCCTTTGCTGACAAGGTCACCTCCCTCACCACTGAGCCACCAACAAGGAAAGTTCAGCCAAAGTTAATCTAATACAAGGTCTGTATGACCACCAACCCAATTGGCTGAAAGAGTCCTCCTTGACGCATGCGCAAAAAGAGGGTTCTTCCCATGCAAATTAAGGAGACACCTCCCTGGCTTCTTATGTTAATTGAACAAAGTTAGGCAGAGACCTGAGAACTTTTGTCTAGAAAAGATGAGTTAACAATGGGAAGGTGCGCACTCGCCACCTGAGGATCACAACTTCAAGCAGAGACAATCGCTGGATCCAACAGTGGTAATATAATTCTGGAATCTTTTCACCTTTTCTGTCTTGCTTCTCTTTCTGGTTTCCCTTCTCTTTTTGAGTTTCCTTCTCTCTCACCTCTAACTAACTTTTCTGGCACATGAGAGTAACACCGTTACAAGTTCTAGTATTAACAGGTGATTCCAGCTCCTTCTGGGGCTTGTTCAGCAGATTTCCCTGGGAAGCCTCATTATGATATGTGATTACCCATTCACAATTGTGGTATCACTACATCATTATTAGTTGTCACATTGTTGTAGGTTTTAGTGTTGTCAGTGGGTGATAGCATTGTCATAAGTTTTCTTTGCTAAGTCATTTATGTTTTGTCATTCTGCTACAATTTACATTCTACATTTTACATCTTTTTAATAACATTATTGTTGCAGGTTACCATGCATATATCTAAAAGGAACCTTGCCCTCACCCACCGAGTGGGACAGGACAACATGGGCAACTAGTTGCTCCTATGTTGTCCTGCCATCTGTTAATGAAAGTAAGGGGTTTTGGGGGGTTTTTGGTTTGTTTTGGTTTTGGTACTATGAAATTACACCTATTTTCAAGAGGAAATCTGGAGGTCATTCAGCCACAGACAACAACATTATACAATGATTGGGAAGAAAAATTTGTTACTAGCTTAGACTACATCTGCAGAAGGGATTTAGAAAGACTGAACTGGTTGAAGACAGACAGACTTGTACTAGGACAGTTTTGACCTTACCAGAAATAAATGTCTGGGATCATTCAGTGATGAAGAGTGTCCAAGACTTCAGCCTTGCATTGCGCACATAAGACCAAACAAAATTATTTGACTGACTAATCTGAACTCAGTTGATCTGAATGAAGAATCATTCAAGTCACAAGAATTTGGCAATGGTCCTTCTTGCTGGACAATCTCATGTTACCCACTACAGTCATTTCCCCAGACAACACTGTCCATGCTGTGAAGTAACTTTCTTCATGTTTATTTTACCTTCCATTCTTTGGGGTTTTATCGTTTATACCCAGACATCAAACAGTTTTCACATTTTTGGAGGTGAAATGAAGATCATTACCTTGTGTCCTGATGACAGTCCTGTGCAAGCCTCACCACTGTGTGCACCAGGAGCTCGGTGCGGTTATGCGTGCCCGACAGGAGCTTCTCGGCTCCGATTCGCTCCATTGCGGTCAGCAGGTGTTCAGCTGCACACTTCCGCACCAAGGTGTTACAGTGCCTGGAAACAAGAGAACAAACCCTGGGCCAGGGGGAAAAGGAGGGCCAGAAGCACAGGTCTCGGTCGTAGCATGGTCCCTGTGGTTGCTGGGGAAGAAGGCCTGTTCATGCTGCAATTTTAGCCATCTGTAGAAGATCCTGTCCTCAGATAAACACAAAGCTGGCATTGTACAGAGGGGCTACCTGCAAGGAAGAGGGAGGAACTCAATCTCCCTGGACTGATACTCAGTTTCTTTCCCAAAACTAACTCAGAGGGAAATGAAAGACAATTCATGCTGACTCGTCAGGCAGTATTTGCTTCAGCTATCCCATGGGAGTTGGCCTCTGAAGGCACTTGTAGTGGCTCACCATCTAAAGGCTAACGTGCAGCGTCAATTTGAAGATAAAGCGGAGCTATAAGGACACGAAGGTCAGACTTCTCTTGGCAGGAGCTGCACCTGCTGAGCAGGCTGTGCCACACCCAGCGGGTTCTCCCCATGCGCTCCATGTCTCAGGAATTAGCCTCCTTGCTTCTCAAGTTAATGGCATAATGATGATGCATGTTTTTTCCCAGTGCCTCTGTGGTTAGCATTGTGAAATCTCAAAGAGTGCTCATGGCTGGAATTCCCATTGTCCCTCTTCCCACAAAGCCACAAGGCTGTATCACCACCCTTTCAGGAACTTTCACTTCCCCATCTTTCACCAAGTCTAGACAGAGTTGACAGTCTGTGAGAAGAAACACGCTGCAGTAGGGCAGAAGTAGATGACAAGAGGAAGAGAGCAAGGTTGATCAGAGAAGTTAATCACTGAGTTCACAGAGGAGAAAGGACCCTTCCCTCCCATCATTCCCCTTCTGCCTCCCACACAACTGAAGGTGAAGGACAGCACTAAGAGAAGAATGACATACTGGACTCCACTAGCCATGAGAACAGTCATTGCCCGTGCAGGAGTCACGCTGTCCACCATGATCCTTAGGGCTTGACTGGCTGCTTTCTGGATGAAGTCGCTCGAGTCCCCCGTCTTCTGCAGCAAGACCCGAGCAACCTCATCAACCTCCTGGTCCATGTGCTTCTTCATGGTCTTGAAGAGCTCTCCAACAGTGACAATGGCACAGTGGGACACCTTTGAGCGGAGGTTGTTCACCTGGGGAAGTCGTGAGGGGAAACATAAGAACCACCTAGTCAAGAAAATCACTTCCCCTAGACAAAAGTCCCAGGAGAGAACGTGACTTCTCACTGCATCCAGGTGAAACTTAAGAGCACAGTCACGGAAGACCACAAGCACAGAAACACTCTTACTCTGACACCAACTTCTTCTCTGGTCTCAGGCCCACCTGTGCAACACAATTTTAGTGAGACTGCAAGCCTAAAAAACATGGTTTCACCTACAACAAAGTATGCTATTTAGCCCAGAATGTGCACTGCTTGGATTTTAGGCCCTTTTACTGAAAACAAACAAACAAACCACTTCAAACAAAGGCTGTTTTTAAACTATAAAGGCACAATTCATAAAGACAAGATAGAGCGAAAGCAGCACTTTCCTCCTGCCCCAAAACGCAACACTGTCAGTTTGAGCATGCAACGAGGAAACAGAAAATACGGGTTCAAGTCTACAGACTAATTCACAGCAGGGACTTGAGCCCATCTGCTGCTCCATCTGCTTAGGAGAACTCTAGCTGTTGGACTCAAGGATCCTGGTGATCACCTGCAATGACAGCTGCAATCAGTGCAGTTCTACAGCATTCAGTGCTGCTCTGGAGTGACCCCTGCTTCCAAAAGGCTCTCCCACAAGGGTAAGGAAGCAACATGTGATAGTCATGTGCTTCACTTGAAAGGTACTTTGAAGGACAGACCAAAGCTGCTTTCTGCCAGAATTAGTTGTGCTTGTTCATGAAAACTCAACAATCTAAGTGCTAGAAGTGCTTGCGAAAGCAGAATCTGGGACTGGAGTGAAATGAAAGCTGAAAGATGTCTCTGCACATGAGCGTGTAGAAAAGAGAGGAGGAAATTTCCTCAGGAAAAAAAAAAAATTAGCTGAGCTGAAAGGGCTTTTCCTAACCCTGATCTCAGAGCGGGAGAATCTGGGTCCTGTGCAGCTAAACAGAAAGGTTTGAAGAGTCCAGCAGCAGAAGGGGCGTTCAAGCCTCCAACATCATTCAGTATTGGCTAGAAGGACTGATTTTCATAGAAGTCAGTTAAGTCTTACTGTCTTCTCCAAGCAAAGGAAACTTATTGTTTGGCAGTTGTGCAATAAGAGTGATGGACAGCTTGTCCAGGCCACAAACAAGTGCCAAGTTGGAAATACAGACACAGATGTTATCAAGGAGCTTGGGTTGAGACCTCTCTCTTAACTCAGTGATGAGATAGTAAAGCTGTGCGCAACTGCCCTGCAAACCCCACAGCCAGGCTGCTCCAAGCACCAAGAGGCTGCAGTGCAAAATTCCACCGGTACACTGAGGCAACAGATGAATCAATGGAAAGGGCAAATTACCAAAAAGCATACAGAAAGGAAGCAGGAGAAAACATCATCAGGAACCACTGGAAAATAACTACCTGCAGTCAATCAGTCCCCCAAGATGTTGAGGAGGAGGTGGGAGGAAGCTGGGAGGCAAAAGATGCTGTTTTAATTACAGCTTGGGCAGTCATTTGGGCTGTGGCAAATCACCTGATTAGTGTCTCAGTTTCTGCATTTGTATATTGCATTATAATGACATCTATCTCAAAGAGGAGAGAGACACATGCCCTACCTACCAGTAAATAGGGCTATGTATACAGACTGATCATATAAATAGGTGACATAGCTATTAGAAAAATAAGGACTAAAAATAGTCATGAAAGCACACGCTGAGCGTACATGTCAATGAACGAGCACTTATCTACTCTATGGCCCACGCATGAGGTATGTGGGACACAATTAAACACAATGTTCTTACCTCTTTGGTAACTGCCAAGGAAACATCATGAAGTCTACAAAGAAGGACTTCAGAGTGGCAGACAGCCAGGCGTCTGACATTGAGGAGTCCATTCACCTTCTGCTGCCTGAAAGACAAGTACCAGCAAGACTGATTTTTCTCACCACCCAAGAACTAGGCAGCACCCTCTGAAATAACAAGGGTGTTGTCTCAAACAAAGGGAGCTGCTTCTCATACAGCACTTAATTGTGGCAGTCAAAAGCATACATAAACCCAAAAGTCAAACAGATGGTTTCAGAGTGGATGGGTTAATTTGTGGCTATTAAGCAAGACAGCCTTTCTGAACCCCCTGGCACATGACGTCCCTATGTCACTGCTTTGTAGAAACTGGGAGACTGTGCTATCTTTCTGTTTCTTGCACCCTCCTCGTACCCTGTCACTGAGATATGGTCCCATCTGGCTGTGACTGGGGCATTTTCCCTCTTTGCCATCCCCAGAGGGCAGTTCAGGAGTGAGACTGAAAAAAAAAGTAGTAAAACCCTGCCTCTTTCAGCACTTTATTTGTGAAACACCTGAGCTACGTGAAAGCATATAATTCAGTTACTGGTTCACCAGGGCTGCAGGGCAGGACTGGGGACCCAGTGAGACTGGGGTCCCTGAGTGTTACCTGGACCCCCACACCTGCAGCAGCTCTCTGCACCTCACAGGACACCAAACAGGAACAGGAAAGAGAAAGGGGAGAGGTGCAAAACAAAGCAATCGCTTAAGGAGATGGATCATGGAAGATTCTTCATGGTTATCCCAGTGTGAAACGAGCCAGAAATCAAAAAGACAACCAATGTCATCTGAAATCTATAGAGTCTCCTCCTGTCGGTGTCTAATTCCAGGACACACTGTGACTATCAACAAAACATCTTTGGCCCATACTAAGGAGTGAGGAGGAAGAAAGTGAATTCTAAATGTGCAAGATTTCTAAAAGACTTTTCTTCTTTTTCCTTGTTTCCTGCCACAAGCCCTTCAGGAGAAGTGACAGGCTGAGCAACTCTGCACCACGTCTCAGTCCCTTTCTCAGAAAGAGGGACTCCTATGCAGGCAGTGAATGGGGGCTTTCTTACCAGTCATCGCTGTTGAGCCACACGAGCACAATGAGCAGCTCCTGCTCGGGGTTTGCGAAGGGTCTGGCTTCCTGGGCGTCCCTACACCCTGGCTCCTCTTCACACCCCAGGAAGTCCGGAGCAGTGGCCAGCCACGAGTTCACTGTAAGGAGAGGGTCAGATGCTGGCATTGCATACACCAAGGCGAGGCACCCCACCAGCGAGCAGTAACCCAGTCTCCCAGTCATGATTACACATGGGTGCAGAAAGTTATTGGTTCCAAGACTTCTCTGCTCTCTGGCTCATTGCTTTCCCCAGCACCCAACCATCTCCCAGTCAGCCCTAGCTGGGCACCAGCTCCTCCCGAAAATTGCACACACAGAGCCAGCTCCCCAGTCCATACAGGTCCCTCTGTATCAGCTCCCTGTTACCTGGAGCGCTGGGAACAGAGGTACCCTGTAACTTTCTGAGGAAGCACCTCCAGCTGCCCCAAGTGAGGACGGAGCTTGAACAACTGAGTCCTGCTGGGCTCGGGCGAATCACCAAGGAGCAACCACCAGGGAACAGGGACAGCTGAGCCTCTAAATCCAGCAGTGCCTCTGTTCCCATTTACTTCAAGTATTCTAGACAGCAGGCACCTGAGCGCACCTACATTTTAGCACGCTATTGGCAAAGTAGTAGTTTATGGATTTTGCTATTTTTCCAAGCGTTAAGAATATTTACTATTTCAGAGGTACCCACTGGCTGTATTTCAAAGATGCTGAGGTGTCATCAAATGTACATGTTTGCACAATGTGCAATGCCCAAGCGTTCTCTTGTGGAAAAATGCAATTTCTAGTCTAGATAGTTGTAAACAAAAAAGCCTTCCAAATGTGAACGGGGAATAAAAATATGTCAATATAGATGCAAATTGTTGGCAAACACACTCTCTTGATGATAAATATACAAGGTGTAAGAAAATTCAGATAGCAAATGCATTTGTTAGGAAACCTGTTTGTTACCAAAAGCACAGTAGGTCAAAAAACTTCATGTCTTGCCCTCAACAGCTCATTTTCTAACGTGTTGATGAAAACATCTGAGCTGTCTGAAAGTACTGAGTATCAATATTGCAAAGAATCTAGATGCACTGTTATGGACTCTGTAGGGTCACTGTGAATCACTGTGTTCCCACTATCTGCTGTACATTTATTGCAGGTAGCGCACAGCCTGGGAGCACCAGGCAGACTCTCGTGTATGACATCTGCTACACACAGCCACTGTATTTGGGTGGAGTGACCAAAGGGCACTGTTTCTTCCCAGTTTGCATTGCAGGCAGTGGATGAGAGGCCAGAAGCCATTAAGCACTTCTGGGTGCAATAGCGTGATTGCACCAAGTCACTAATTTCCATGCAGGGACAAGCCTTGCTGCAATAGTAGAAAAGCTGTCTGGAGAGTTAGACAGCAGCACAGGCAGAGGGCCAAGATGGTGAGTGGCCAATTGATCATGATGCTACATGTATGTGCACAGTGAGCACACCCTGCCAGACTGCACTCCAGCTCAGCCCTGCAGTTACAGCGGCCTTCCGGCACCAGTGTTATATTTTGGACTATTAGCACAGGCACAGCCCAGAGCTTAAGGCTTTACCACTACTTCATTCAGCTCAACTTTTCAATGGGTCTGTAAGCACCAACTGCTCCAGTATCACCAAGCTGGGGTGGACTTAAAGCAGGCTTGCTCTCAATACTCAGGACAGGCTTTGGACCCAAGATCCTGCCTGTGGTTGAGGAATGAGGCAGTTTGTGCTCTTTGTGCAAGGAAAGAGCCAGTGCAGGGGCTGCAGCGGAGCTGGCTCACCTGAGGAGTCGCGTGGGAAGCTGCAATGCTGGCTGGTGACAGGTATGCTGGGCAGTGAGGGCCTGGTGACCCGCTTCCTCAAGGCTGTGCCAGGGCTCTCACTGCCTCCATTGCTCATCCTGGGTGCAATGGAAACTGGACCATTGACAGGCGGTAGGCTAAAGCCTGCAGAGAACAAAAAGGACCCTGTCAGTGGAGAGTGCTGGACAGGGTGGCTATGGGCTTGCAAAGGGCTAGAAATCTTCCTGGAGCTAGGTAACATTCCTTAGTTGTCCCAAACAACTCCAAGCATCAACAGATGCACACCAGCGTGGGACAGCAATGACAGAATGCAGTGATACTTTCCCTAAGAAATGAGGAAAACTCAGTACTGCTTTTCTTTTGCTTTCCTCTTTCAGAGGCTGGATAGGGAAGTACATTTCTGGGGCTCCTCACCAGTACTTCACAGAAGAAGAGCATTAAAAGAGGAGATAACCTTGTCTGATGCCCTTGGGCTGAGCGCTGACTCTAATTTCACTGCCACTGCACTCCCGGTATCGCATGCAGCAGTACAATCAGAGCCTGTCAGCTGCCATTAAGTCAGGAATGCTGCTTGCTCATGGGGGTAACACGTAACCCATGGCTAAGGGTTCCAGCGCAGCTCTGCAATGCGAGCTCCTCAGCAGGGAGTGGTGTGAGCAGGATAATCTGTCCTATCATGTGTGCAAATCTTCTGCATTTTAATTAGAAATTGTTTGATTTTGTTTCTTGCAGGTTGCACCTTGATTGAAAAGCATTAATTTGGACCCACCCATTCACCTTTCCTAGAGGTTACTCTCAATTAGGGAGTCTGAAGCATCAATGTAGTTTGCAAGAGAGAATTATCCAGTCTGAAAAACTTCATAGGACAGGGGCAGTATTCTGTGACTGACTTAGCATGGGTCACAGGCAAGACACTTCGTGCCTTTGTATTTTTCCTTGGAAAGCAGAAATCAATCCTATTTGAACTTCCACTCAGATGAAAGTGCAACAGCCTTCCAATCTGATTGCATAGAATCACAGAATGGTTTGGGTTGGAAGGGACCTCAAAGACCATCTAGTTCCAACCCACTGCCACAGGCTGGGACACCTTCCACTAGACCACTTTGCTCAAAGCCTCATCCAGCCTGGCCTCGAACACCTCCAGGGATGGGGCATCCACAGCTTCTCTGGGCAACCTGGGCCAGTGCCTCACCACCCTCACAGGAAAAAATTTCTCCCTAAAATCTAATCTAAACCTACCCTCTTTCAGCTTAAAACCATTACCTCTTGTCCTATCACTACACTCCCTGATCAAGAGTGCCTCCTCATCTTTCCTGTAGAAAAATTCCACAGACATTTGCAACACTATACACATCGCAAGCAAGTGAACAAAAAGACCCATAACTATAGCAACCACTTACTTTGGTTGGCTGCATCTGCAGGGTCAATGCTCTCTGTAGGGAGCCGCAATGACTTTTCTTTCTCTTTACGCAAAAGCTCCATCGCTCTCATGCGCATCTGATCTATTTTCTTCTGAGCTGACTTCGCCAACACAACATGGATCTAGTTGCAATGGAAATAAATCATGGAGCATAAAGAGAGATAAACAAACCATACACAACACCTCATCAGGAACATAGTGGTAGAGTGCCATTGTCTTTAATGCAACTCCATACACATCCCCAGAGTTTCAGAAGAATTCCTCTTTTCCTTAACTTGGCATACAATTACACCCAGTAATGTGTAACACCTCATTGCCATAACCTTTCACTGGTCCAAGATACTTTCACAATTTGTCAGAAGGCCTTGCTTGGACCAAGAAGGTCATAGGAATGCTCCAAGACATACGAAGAGTTCACATGACCAGTGAACAGGCCATTCGGTTCCTGCAGGCCAGGGCACAGGAATAAACCCCATCTGCAATAGCCAACAATGAGAGGTAAACTCCTTTTTCTTAACACTCACAGCCAGTAATTGCAGCTGCCTCTTACTTCCTTGTGTCTGAAGGACTCAGCTGCTCTCTGAAAACACAGGAGTCCAAGAAAGGGGTCATGTAAAAGCAAGTTGGAGAAACATTGTTCTTAATGAACAGAAAAAATGAAAATGAGAGGGCTGTGAGATACAGCAAGAAAGGTAACCAAGGAAAAGCAAGCTCTCCCATTTTATTTTGCAGCCTTGCTTACACTCAACTCTAAAATCTTTGCTCCGTGCTTCCAAGCATGCACTTTGCACCTGTTCACTGGCATGTAACTTGCTCTGCCATTCACATCTGCTTTAAACTGGCCTTCGTACTTCTTGCGTAACCTTAGCACCATCTCCCAACCTGTGCCTTCTGCACCAGTGAAAATACCTAAGCAATTGCTCTACAGCTGTATTCCCAAGAGAATCTGCTCACCAAGAAAGAAAGATTAGGATTTTCAGTGGTATTTTGTACTAAACACTGAACAGCCACTGAAAAGGAAGCCTGCTTGCCCCTGTCGCTGGTTCTTACCCTTCCATTGATGTCCCTTGGGCAGTCATCGTCACTCAGAAGGTCAGCGCTCTTGAGATGATCGGTCTCCTTGGCCTGGCTGAGTGGGACACATTTTATTGGGGGCAGAGGCTGGATAACAGTCTGGAGCTCTGATAAGACACGGATATAGGTTGTATATAAGAACAGCAAAGAACATACCACCTCTACAAACACTACCATACTGCACTGGCAGCAGAAGTAACATTGCTCATCAGACTCATACCTATTGCATGATAAAGCCTTCATCCTTTGGCTTCTGGTCAGCAGCTGTGTTTCACAGAGAAGAGCAGAGAGATGGAGATTGCCCTTGACAAAAAGGTTTTTCCCTCTTCCTATCCATTTTGATTTTAGTAAACATTTTTTGGAGAGTAGTGTAGGGGAGAGGGACCTGGGGGTCCTGGTGGACAGCAGGATGACCATGAGCCAGCACTGTGCCCTCGTGGCCAAGAAGGCCAATGGCATCCTGGGGTGTATCAGAAGGGGGGTGGTCAGTAGGTCAAGAGAGGTTCTCCTCCCCCTCTACTTTGCCCTGGTGAGACCT
>VZTO01022832.1:0-17917 GCA_013400615.1 Syrrhaptes paradoxus | reverse complement strand
CGAAGCAGCTGATCTCGGCGACATTTGCCTTTGTTTAGACAATAAAAAGAACAGCTCAAGTCATAAAAGGACAAGGATTGGACTCACAATGTCCCTCTCAGCCACCAGAAGCCCAGGCTGAGCAGGAAGGAGGCAGGAAAGACCTGCAAGGAACCTGACCAAATGCAAAGGTCTTTCTAGAGCAGTGCTTACACTGCCGGAATGAATGCTGCATGTAGTTATTTACTGGTTTTCTATGGATCTGTGCTCTTTGCTCTTAACTTGTCCCAAGAGAAAACGTGTACATAAAAGTAATTTTGTTTTTCATTTATGTTGTTAGATAACCCTGAAAAGGAAAAGCAAGTAAGCAAGCACATCCACAATAAGGGAATCTGAGGGTGTATGCAGCTGCCCAGTCAGCTTCCCACTGGCAAGCACAGGTATCAGGCAAAATCAGTCACCAGTTCTGAACCTAGTGACAAGAGGTCCAGCCCCAGCAAGCCATGAGAAAGGGGGTCAGAGCTTGTACCTACTGCAGCAATCTTGTGCGAGCCCCTCAAGAGGAGTAGAGGGATTATAATGCCAGGGCTGCGCAAAGCCTTACCACAGAGGGGCACAGCAAGCTGCAGGAGCAGGAGTGGAGCTCTGCTAAACAGCAGCCTTGACCCCACCTGTCCCTGTGGTGTGTCCTTGGCCAGGGAATACCAGCAGGATGGAGGGAGTCTGGAGCACTTGCATGTGAGAGGACCTCTGCTATCTGTCAGGGATGTGAGGTGAGGATGGTGGGGAGTGAAAGGAGGTGGTCAGGGGAGTCCTTTCTGTTTTGCTGAGGGAGTGGAAGAAGTTTCTGCCCCTTCCCCTTGCTGGTGGCAGAGCCAGCCTGATGCTGTGTGTCACACTAACAGGTCCTACAGGCCATGACATTTCTGAAGTGTCTTTTCAGACCCTACCATCACAGCTGACTCACACACAGCCAGCGAGCGAGGCCAGAGATGCTGTCAGGATCACTCCCACATTCAATTACTCACAGCAGCCTGTGCACACACATTGTCACTTGACCTCATCCCCTGTACCTTCCCGGAGACAGAGGTGCTTCCAGCAGTGGAGAGCTGCTGTCCATCAGAGGCACAGACGCCTCTGTCCTGTCCTCTCCTTTCCCTGCAAAATGCCAGCCAAGGTAGCCAGGTTCCACGGGGAGGTGAAAGAGGGAATTAAACCACTGGTTCCACATTCATCAGCTGCTACAGCCTTTGTAGGAAGTGCACAAGGGACTCTGGTTGCTGCATGGTGTTGCACGCCAGGCGGTGAGACGGGTGCTGAACCAGGACGCGGAGTACTAGCCTAGGGCTTTGCACTTGGCAGATCCTCATCACAGAAGACAATTTTGTGGTGCTATTACCAGTCAGCACTTCTCCCTCACTCCCTTTCCCTTTCATCTAGGTTGCTGCAGTTGCATTTAATGACACAACAGATGTATTCATTTGCATCTTTATACAGATCTCTAAGCTCTACAAATGGGTGGGTGGGTGTGACCCCATTTTCCCAAATTATTCATCACCTTTCAGTTATGCATCTCTCTTTTCTAATGTCTTTTTGAAGCACATGGAAGCAGTAGTGGAGGATTACTCTGCCATTTTCTCTTGAGCATCTGGGACCCTAGCAGTCCCCTGGCTGCCTATGTGAATCTCCCGTAGAAGCCAACAGGAGCCTCAGAGATGTCTGTGAACAGGCAGACTGCCTCCCCCACCACATACACATACTTCCTGGAGAGGGGGAAAAGGCACAGGTTTACCTGACATACCCCCATGCTACACGGAAGGTGGCTATGGGGAAAAAATAAGTGAAAAACAAGTGACACCCTGTCTATTTATTGAGGGTGATGACAGTTCTGTTTCTGCCATCAGGAGATTTGTAGTTACGTTTATGGGATGTGGGTGAGTTAAAATATTTCCCTTTACCATCTGAAGGCGGTGTTTATGCGGAGCTGCTTGAAGCATGCTCCCTGCCGATGACTCAGAGAGACGCCACCACTGGCGCGGAAGCTTGGCCAGCAGGGCTGGGTGCTGGTGTGTGTTCTTCAGAGCTTTCTCTGCACTGGTGCCCAGGTCCCTGGCCCTGAGCTGGGGGGTACACAGCTAGAACAAGAGGGTTTAAATGGGTGGGGAGTATGTCAGCACAGGACGGCAGATGCCATGGGAAATCACTCTGTGCTGCATTTCTCCTGAGTCTGGAGCACAGCATTGCCATCTCTGCTGCACAGACTCAGGACAGGAGACAAGGAGAAGAGAAGAAAGAAAGGGAGAGGAAGGGCTATTCTCCACTGAGCTGTCATATACACATAGGCAATACTTCAGTGGGGCATTCCCAGACCTTGTATGGTGAAGTCAGATGCATAGGAGAGAAAAGCTCCTGTCCTGACTCTCCTTCTACCTGCCCCTCACTCAGGCCAGGTGCCTCTGGGGCCATGTGTTGGTGAGAAGCTATTGGTGTGACACCCTGTAAGGGCAATGAGTGAGGATGTCAGTGCCATTGGCAGAGATCATCTCCGGTTTAATTTATGGCCTACGCTTTATGTATAAAGATATGGCCACAGATATCATGTAATCCCATCACTGTGTGTGCTGAGCACTGCTGTCAATCAGTGGTGCTTTACATCAATACGTTTTCATATAAATATGTATGTTCTCTTGCTAACAGTATTTTGTTTATTATTTGTGGTACTGTCGTGCCTCAAGGCTTTGGTAGGGACCAGGTCCCCGTTGTGCTGGGTGTCACACATGCAGTGAGAGGCAAACCCTGTTCTGCACAGCTTCCAGATTAAACACACCATAACAGGCACAGTGTGGGGTGCCTAAGTAAAAAAAGCATTTTGAAGTACTGGGTTCAGTAAGACAGCAGCAGATCTGGGAGCAGGCCTGAGCTCATGGTGGCTTCCTGTCCAACGCTCTTCTCATTAGACTTCTCCAGTACTGAAAACTTGGCAACTTTGACTTCTTTTGGGGAAGAAAATGGGTGAGACATTTTACAAGGTGGAAATTCCCTCTGATCACTCTGTCTGAATACCCCCATGTGCAGGAAGGCCAGGATGCACACAGAAGAAAAAAGATGCTTTGGGGAGCTGGGTGGGGCACATCCCTTAGAAGTCTGCCTGTGACTCCCTCTCACTGGCATGCCTGTGCAGAAACCAGCAGCATCCGCTCTGATCATCAAGACATGGCGCCCCTTGCTCCAGCCCATGGCCGCTCTCGGGAGAGTAACCTAAGTCTTGCTCCATATAATGTGAGGTATCTTCTCCTTCCAAAGCCCTGCCCCATGGGATCTCCTGACCATAGGAGGCTCTTCTCTGGTCCCTATAGGAGGGCATTGTGTTGGGTGTCAACGCCAGGGTTTCGGTAGTGGTGGAGGAGGCACAGGGCGCCCTATGTGGCAGAGGTCAAGGGCCGCCATTTTTGGCCCCTGTTGGTCCAGTCTAGCTCTATAATGGGTGACACCAACCCACCACACCCCAACACCATGGCTGGACAGAGGGTCCCAGGCCCTGCTTCCCCAGCAAGGTTGGGGGGCAGCACCAAGGGGGCTGGGGCCTCTAGAGGGGACATGTGGGGTCACAAGACAGAAGAAACAAGAGGAGACACAGGAGGAGATGTGAGGATGCACAAAAGGGATCTCACATGAAGGAACACAGCAGCAGATACAGGCATGTGGAAAGGGACAGGGCTCGAAATGGCTCTTGGAGGGAGGAACTCCATGCTGGGCAGAACCTTGGGAGGTAACTATGCCTGTGGGGGACCCATGCTGGAGCATGGACAGCCCCGAGGGGATGGCAGCCATCGCTGACCCATGCTGGAGCAGGGACAGCCCCAAAGGGATTACAGCCCATGTGTGACCCAGACTGGAGCAGGGCACTAGGGAGAAGGAAAGAGTAGGGGAAGAAAAGATAAAAAAACTAGGAGTGACAGCAACAAAGTGACCTCCTGCACCACCCATTGCCTCACCCAAGCGACTGGCTTGAACTGTGTGAAAAATACAGTGAAAATGAGGGGGTAGAGGAGGGGGGGGCTTGTTGTGGGAGAGATGTTGGTCTGAAGCTGAGCCTGGGGAGCAGGGTGGACAGAGGCTTCCCCTCAGTGTTTAATTATATGTCTTTGTTTCCAACACCCAAATGAGTAAATAAAAGTTTATGTTAATTGGAAATAAATAAAATTCAGTAAAATTCCCTGAACTGAGAATGTTTTGCCATATGAAAAAATTGGAGATACTTAGATGATAAGTTTATGAGGAAAAACTTCAGAAGGTAATTCAGGATCATCGACAAACCCCTCAAACCAGAAGTAGAGTGCAAAAATCCCCCAATACTTCTCTTCTTATAAATCTGTACACCACCACTGGTTGTGCAAGAACAAACACCACCAGATAACAGTGGAGGTCGTGCACTGCTGTTGGCACCAGAGCCCAAGCCACTGCATCTAACTCACTGCTGCTGAATGGATCTGGTGAGACCAAAGGAACATTGAGTATTTTAAGACAGCCAGGTTTCCAGTCTTCACGAACCAGCCAAAACGAAGCAAAATACTACTGCATGCTCTCATGTTGTCATCCCCTTTGCAGAACTGCATCACTAGCCAATCAGGATAGCCAGCGACCAGGCATGCGGGTAGATGAAATACCGGCAGATGCAAAAGCAGTATGTACCATGCATTGCACACTAGTTCCCCTGTGCATACATAGACCGATCTGTACACGTCAGCTGCATCTGTGGCAATTCTGTATCACAGCCACAGCAGCTGTATGTACAGAGGTCCAGTAGATTACTGCTCAAAGCATAAGGCAGCTGTGTGTCCAGATCAATGCAGCTGGGATGTCTGATGGAATTCAGCGAAGCCACAGCACTTCTGTCTCTCGGACAGCAAAATCCCTTTTTGTTTTGACTGAGATTAGTTGCCGCTTTCTGCATGTGCTGAGAGCAGCTATGTTTGTCTATTGTAATTGCCTTGCAGTCACTCTAACTCAAGCCTAAAATAGGCCCACTGAGGTATACCTCAAATAAAATCACAGAAATGCCCCTGTATATTCCCATACCAGCACCCAGGAAGTGAGAGATCTCAAGGTCCCACAGTGAAATGGCTAGTGAAATTAAATAACAGCAATGGCAGTCAGATTTATGTAACTTTTATGCAATCAATAGTACTGCACTGTCTAAAATTGCTTGAAGAGAGAGACCCCATACAAATACAATTAAGCACAGATGGCAGTGTGCTTTCTATGCTTGTGAACGCCACCGCAAAGCTGTGTTCATTTCAACATGAACAGTGGTTGCCTTGAACTTGCTGATCCAAAAAATACCATTGTCACTAATCAAGGCTGCTTGTAATGTACCAGGCACTCATCCTTATTTTAATGGGGCTGGTGTTCGAGCTTCAACGCTGTGCAGGAAACAGGTAGGAGATGAGATGGAGTTTGTGAGATAAAGCTTCACCTATAACATCCAGACCTCGTTCAGCTGACTTGTACCTCATGTTTTCCCCAAAGCAATATTAAAAAGTTTCTTTGCAGAGCAGGACCATGACCTCTTGCCCACTGCAAAGCAACAAGCCCATCTAAGGGCTTAGGTGGGTCTGTGGTGCAGGTGAGTGTGTGTTGTGCTGAGCACTCCTCTCCTTGAACGGCCCCCCCCATATCCTCCTGCAGCTTCATGCAATGACCTTTTCCTTCTTGTGTCCCACCCTGCCAGCACTCCCATCTCCTCCACCCTGCATTCTGTCTAACAGGGTCAGGTCACACACGCAGCAGGGCACAAGAAAACAGTCTGGGATTATGAGCTATATGAAGTGAAGAAAAAGTGACAAAATTCCAGTCAGTACACAAATCGTAAATGTAGGTGGCTGAGAAGTAAATGTAGGGAAAAGGTTGATCACACATTTTAATTTTTTCAGTCTTCCTTAAGTGAATGTTTTGTTTTCCTGTTGGATAAAAGGCACATGTAGGTAGAGGGGCGGATGTCACAAAGCTGTCATCAGGTTGTTTTCCACACTTATTTTCTGAGATTTGAAATAACACTGAAGGTTGAAAATTTGAAAAAAAAAATCTTTACAGAGCTATCTGTATACCTCTGTCATATTCTTAAAATGAGAGATATATTTTTAACAGCCTCAGGGGAAAAAACATGTTAGGAAAGTTGAGAAAAGCTTGAGTGCTATTACAACCCCAAAATACTTCTAATCATTAAAGGCACTGTCTTTTTAACCTTCTCAGCTGACTCTAACACTTTCTGTGGATTTGACTAACATCTTGCTCCACCAACACAGCAGTCTGTCTCTACAAACAGACCCTGGTATGTAACCTCATGGGCAACATGTGCAGTGCTAAAGCTGGAAGTTGTAACTCCTGCGCGGAACTGGCCTCAAAAGGCTCTATTCAAGCACAGTTATCTAATGCAGTGGTTTTCAACTTATTCAGCCCTGCTAATGGCTTATGGGCTATGTCGAAGGGAAGCACAAAAGGTAAATAAAAGTCACTCTAATATCTCTGAAACTAAGTTGATGATAAAGGGATCTGTTCCACTACTAAGCAATTTTTAGAGGTACACAAATAGGATTGAAACCATGGTGAGGTGCTTCAGTCTGCACTGAACAATCTCTATGAGTCTGTCCTTCTGAGACGCTGAATGCTAGCTGCTGGCTACTTCAATATAACCAAACGGTACCTTCATAAAGGCCTAAATATCAGAGCTGTCAGGAACAGCTTACCAAATTAGTCAGGACTCGTGGAAAATTTAAAGTTGAAGATTATAACTTTTATTTTTTTGTTTTCCAGTTTTGGTCTTTATCCCAGTTTATTTGTTATATTTGTGACCTCTCTTTTCTTTGGAGCCCTCTCATCTGTTTGTTGAATCTGTTTTCACTGTCGAACCTATCATTTCCTACTAGTAGAAAACCTCCTGAAATTGTTTCCTGGTGAGAAAGTATGGGTTTGCTTTAATTGTTTTCATGAAAACTGGTAAATCTAAATGCAAATCAAACTAATTTTACATAGTTGAGTTGCTATCAACCTCCCCACAATATAAGCCCACACAAAAAACAAATGTTCTTATGTTCAAGGTGTTTGGGGGTTTTTGTTTGTTTGGTTGGTTTGTTTGTTATTTTTTTCCATTTGTTGCCAAATTTTCTTTTCCAACCCGTTGGACCATTCCTAGGCTTTTTGATGTTTAAAACCCTGGTCTTTTTATGGTGGTGGTCATGGTGACACAATAAACAAGCATGTAATTATATTCCAATGTCATCAATCATCCTATAAGCCTGTACTATTACATATAGCAGGTTAGTTGGATGCTCAGCTTCCTGCGAGTGTACTTGGATCTCCCACTTCAGTGTAGTATGTGTGACTGATCCATTTCACACTCTGAATGTCTGTTTGGATGATGAGCTTATAGGGGAAGGGAACATCTGCTCTCCACATTTGTGTGGTGCTGAATACACTAAAGATCTCTTCTTAGTTGACCACTTCAAATTACTACAATCTTCATCATTAATAACAGAAAATAATAACTTGGCTTAAGCATCAGGGACTTCTTCACCTTTTGGGATTTTTCCCCCCTGAAACTATTAAAGGAAATTTTGCTTTATGAAGATTATTTAATATATAAAATCATATGCAACAAGTGCATAAGTTGATGGTGATGAGAACTAAAACTACTTCTTAAAAAAAAAAGAACATTCAGTCTAAGTTATTATTTTTTCCAGTTCCTCCGCCTAGTATTCATAGACTTCTCTGGTAGTTTAAATGTATGTGGGTGTATGTATCCACCATTAGGAGGGCAAATTTGAGAATACCACCCTAAATTAGTGGGGATTAGGAGCCTGCACAATAGGGAAGTTCGGGCCTAAAATGCCTTTTATGTGGAACTGCAATCAAAACATAAATGCACACATCTTCTTCCTTCCCCTCTGAGAGCTCAGCAGAACCGAGTACCTGGCTTTAAAGCTCCTTTTCCAGCAGGGCTATAACAGAACTCAGGTCCCAGAAGATGAAGGATTTTTTTTCTTAGATCTTCCAAGCAACATTCTAGGTTAATAGTGCTGTCTTCACTCTTTGTTCATCATATACCTGTTTAAAAGGTACAAACACCTTCCAATATGCCAGCCTGACAGAGCTCAGATGGGGGAAGATCAATATTTTATGGCCTTGCTAAGTGATTGCTTTTATGGCTTCAGCTGCTTTTAGAATTTGCTCCCTCTCATGTATAGCAGGCAGAGAAGCAATAACAGTGTTGCTGTAACTGGCTGCTTTTGTGTTTAAAGCAATGATTTCTTGTGCTCATGCATTTCCATGCTTTTTTACTGAGATCACTTGCTAGATTTTATCACACAATCCCAGTTATCCCAGTTCACAGGGCCATGAAATAGCCTGAGAAGTACCATGACACACATTTTGCTTATGAATATGCAGTCATTTGCACTGACACTGACAATCACATTACACTCTCTACAGTACCTTCGTCAAAGCTAGATCTAGTCCAACAGCTTGTTTGCTGTCCCCCTCCAGAGGGACCAGCTGCCCTTAGGAGGTGCATCTCAGCTGGGGGGGGGGAGGTGGGAGTGGTGTCTCTGCTCACACTCCCACACTGTCTCCTGCAGCATCTCGGCTTGGGACACCTGAGGGGTCAGCCTTTCTTTGCAAGTGGGGATCAGACAATAACAGGGAAATTTGAACTACCTGAGCATCCTCACAGGACCACATCACACCCCAGGGTGTTCACAGCAAGGGCTGCTTCTGCTGCTTTGCTTCTTTGCTGTCACTGCTTATTAATACATTTTCTGGCCCAGGTGCTCCCATGACTCCAAAGGCAATCTTACTTCAGTCACTGCTTCTGCATTGTTTTTAAGTATGTGCTTAGCCCTTCACACATCCTTTCATCTCATTGAAGCCAAAGGGCACTAAAGCACTGGCTTAAATAGGCTCTGGAAAGTGAAGAGGGATCCAGGGCCCTGGCAACCCCAAGTGAAAAACAAATGCAAAGGAAGACTTTATCTGTCAGTAAACAAAACAAAGCAAGATGATTTTTAAAATTTTTGGCATGTCTGGATGTCTTTACTGCCACTGATGAAGAATAAACAATACGATTATTAATTATTGATGATCACTAACAAGAATGATGATTATCATCACCATCATCCAGTCTTGCCATTCCTGCCACCTCTCTAATCAGTGTGATCTCACTGCTATTATACATAATTGCTATCTTCCAAGTCAGGATAGGCAAGGAAGCAACCTTGCAGTGTAAATACTAAATACTTAGCATAACAAGAGTGAGAGCTCTCCGGCTCAGAGCAGAGCTAAGCAAAGTCACGGGCTTCCATTCTTTTTAATTTACCATCTGTTCTGTATGACACAGCCTGCATCTCTTTAGGGTTTAGTACCCATTTGTTATCCAAAAGCCACCTCTGCCTGCTATTAAAATCACGTTGGAGTGATTTAGAGAGGGAATCTGTCCATTTGCCCAAGTGGAAAGATGTGTCATCAGCATAAACCTAAATGCTGCAGCCTTCCTGGACTCCAGGACTGGGAACTGCCTCACCAGCACACGTGCCTTCGGTCGGCTCCAGCCTCTTCCCGCCTCCCAGCAGAGCCAATTACCACAGACTTGTAGCTATGCATGTCCCCTTCTCTTCCCTTGTGTTACACACGCACACATCTCACACACAGGTTTACCATTGTGTCTTTCTCAAGCATGGGACCAGACTGAGTCCCATCCGACTGCTACACTATCTCCTCTTTCCTTCAACCACAGCCTCCCTGGTTTTTATCCTCCGTCTGTTGCAGACTAAGCCAGCACACTTGTTATTCTTCCCCCTCCATTCCCTTTAATCATTCACTCTTCTATATACCTGGCCGCATAAGCATGCTCCTTACCCATTCATTTTCCAGCATACAGCTTGTTCCCACATCCTCTCACTCGGCCTTACCCTCTCTCTTTTCCAGCTCTCACAGTCCTCACCATTATTTAATAAAGCACAGCACATACGAAGATAATTGCTATCACTTCCACAGTCCCCTGGGACATCTCAGAAATCTCCCAGAGGTACTCAGACAAGCATCTCACCCTAATAGTGAATGACTGTTGAACTAAGCAAGAGATCTTCAGCACTCCCTGCAAATTGAACCCAACAATGCCCCCTCCACCTCCATAGCCGCCTTCCACAGCTTTAGCCACTTCCAATTAACTGAGCAGCCCAGAGCTGTCCTCAGGGGTCCAGGACAAATGGGATCCCAACTGAAAACAAGTCGAGGAAGGCAAAAACAATTAACTGCAAGGCAGTTTGGCTCCAGGACCCCGGGCCTGGTCTTCTCGGGGACAGGGAGCTTGGGGGAGCCCATGGCCTGGACCTAGGTCCTTACAGAGCCATCAGGTGGGATACAGGTGGCAAAGCTCCCTGCAGAGCAGAGAGAGGGTATGGTGGTACTACTAGTACTGCACGTGTCTGTCCATCCATGCAACTACCAAAGGGGGACCTTTCTGTGCACTAAAAATTTAGGATCTTGGTTGGTTTGCTGAGACAACAGACATTATGTTCTCAGGCTTGCTACAGGAGAGGCATGTGTGCTATGCTTTCCCATGGAGGGTAGAAGATGAATAGAGTCATTGCTCCAACTTAAAACATTTTAATGAAAACCCTGGCATCACTGATGTGTGTCCTTGCTTGCTGTTGTTTTTCCTTACCTAATTTACCTGATAGACTACAGCAGGGGGGAGGGAGGAAAGGAGAAAGAAGACTAGGGAAAAATGGGTATGTTCTCACCAGAAATTCTGAATTGATTTAAAATTAATTCCTCCCCTCTATTTTAAATCAATACTTCAAAATCAAAAACTCAGTTTTTGTTTTAGCCTCAAATGCCTTTTTCCCCATCAAACAAGGTACATGTTCTGATTTTTTTTTTTTTATAAAGGAACAATACCTTGAAAATAAAATGGCATGTTAAGACTTTTTAGTTTTTTATTTAGAAATTATGATTTGAAATGAGAGTTAAAATTCAGCACTTTCCTAGTTAGGTGAGCACTGATTTCTAGAGGGCTGATGGAAAGAGTGAACGCTGAAGTACCAGGGCTTTTCAAGAAGTGGGTCATTTAGCTCTGCCACTCCTTTTGCTTGCACAGTTTGTAGCTAGATGGCCATTTGTCCCCGTGGTGGGGCAAAAAGACAGGAGGCATCCTAGACACAGTTTGCTTCACATTGTCTGCCTTTAGAACTGAACTGCAGAAGCTGAGAGAGCAGAAAACAGCATCATGAGATGTGTGAGGGCTCAGTCTGATTTCAGTATAAGCTTGGAGCTATTAGAAGAGCGCAGTGGGAAAAGCATATCCCCGTCACCTGTCCTACTTTGTCTGATTGTCTCATGCCAATTCTGTCACGGTTATCCAGAGTACTGGGGTGTAGCCTGAGAGCAGAGCAGGATGCCAGGGTGTACTCTTTTTTTTTTTGTCCCCACAGGACACCTGGATCGCAGACGTATGGAGCCAGAAAAGACTGACTGACTACTTGAGAGAAAGATGACCTGTCACTCTGGGCAGTGAAATGCCCCCTTGCTCTGCTGAGTCTGACAGTATCTCCCACCATCAGCTGGGGTACAGCAACTACTCCAGCCCAATCCCTCCATCTAACCAAGAGCCAGCAGATCAACACTGCACAGGACAGTAGTGAGGGGCTGACGCGAGGAGCCCTGGGCTGGTGGATCTGGGGATGGCTGCAAGGCAGCAGGGGCCACTGGCAAAGGCTCAGGGGGCCAGAAGTTACTGCAGGTAGGTACTGTGGTGCATTAGTTCAGATGTGTGCATAGAGGAAGCCATACAAAGCTAAGTTGAGCTCTAGTCAACACCATCATTCTTTCACTTTCATGAGCACTAAAATTGACTGAAACTCACTCAAAATATGTGTTTAAAAAATGGGAAAGGAAAAGAAAATGTCCAGTTCCTGTAAGATGATCAATAACAGCCAGCGCTAGAGATGACTTTTTCAGCCACAGAGAAACAACTGTTATTGTTGAATTGCTCGGGAACTTTGCCAGTGGACAAAGATAAACTAATAATGTCAAGGAGAGGCGGGGTGAGATTGCTGAAACCTTAGCTACGGTAAAAGGGTTGATGGAAATACTTTCAAGGGGCATGTGGCAGGCCTCACAGAAAGCAATCAACTCCAACCAGGCACCAGGGAAAGCAGGGGGTGGGAGAGCACACACCTATGACACCTCCACGCTGTGTCTGCTGCAGCTGCCCAAGCTGGGGCGGCATTGGATGGTGTGTTGACCTGCTTCAAGTGCTAACCTGGGGTATGCCACAAAACAGAGGGCCTGACCTTTTGCAAGCCTCTCCACACAATGTTTTGTTGTCCTTCACTGCAACCTGGGTTCTCCTATTGCCATGTAGGTGTGAAGCCCAGAAGGGCAGAAACTGTGGGGTGGGAGCATAGGGTGACCCCAGAGCAGCCCTGTGGCCCCAAGAGCAAATAGTCCTCTATCACCAGAACTGTTTCAGATGTGTAAAGCAGCTGCTACCAAGGCTTCATTTCTGCAACTGTGTCCCCTGTCACCCATGGCTCTGCAGTAATTGATTGCAAGCCCATGCATCACGCAGAGCATGCAACCCTGCTGGACCCACCCACTGCATGGCATGGCGCAGAGGGGAATTTTGCCTGGCTGCCAGAAAACCAGCCCTTAAAGGGGATTCTGAGGATCTTCCAGGGCAGTTTACAGCAGTTGGTAGGTTGCTCACTGTAGTAGTTTTTGCCATTTCATCCCAACAATTACTAAATCTCATTCCCAAAAATAAAGCCCTTCGTAGTCTGTGAAGCACTGCATTGAGGGCTATTTCTCACAAGACCCTGTTACTCCTATAGCACAAGCCACATGGCACCAAGGCACAAATTTGGGCCACAGTGACCACTGACAGTAAATGGAAAGGCCCTGGACAGACTCCAGTTTGTGCTTGTGAGCCACAGGCTGTTCTGTCTAATCCTGACCTTTTCAAAGTTTCCAAATACTCACTTCCATTACTAGAGAAAAATCACCGCATATTTTGTTTTTTGAGAGTTTGCTCAAAATTTCTGAGAATTCAAGGGATGACAGACCAAGCCCAAACCCAGCATCTCTGGGGGGGCAGCAGAGCCACGGGGTGCCAGAGAGGCTTGCTGAGGGGCACAGAACCAGCCAAAGCAAGAGTCAAAACCAAAGCCCAGGGGTCCTGATTTCCAGGGCTATCTTCTAACTGCAAAATGATGGTCCCTAGCAGCTCATGCTCCTGTCATCAGCAGTGAGGTAATTACTCCTGCCCCACCCTCATATACTTTGATATATCACTGGATCACTGTCTGCTTGACAAAGGAAGCTTGTATTTTTTCCCCTGTGTTGTGGAAGGGGAAATTGAGGCACAGAGGAAGGTGAAGTGACTTACCTGAAGTTATTCAGCAGATGAGTGGGACATCTGGGACTAAACTCATGAACTTTCAAGAGCCCAAGGTCTTTCAAGTCTCAGGGTCACCGAATGTTCAGCTCTGAATACACGTATTTGTTGCTAGCTTTATGAATGGAGAGTGAGGGGTGTCTGCAGCATTCAGCCCCTTTGGAGGCTGCAGCCTCATCACTTTGAACAAGAAGATCTCAGATCTCACAAGGATGGATGGAGCCTCAGGTTACCACATCTGCACTGGACATTAGGGTGCATCGACTCTGCAAGCATCCCATCAAAGCCTCAGACCTCTGAGCTGCCAAACACACTTTTTAGCTAAAGAAGTTTTTTCCATGACCCTCTCTGTCCCCAGCATCTCTGCTAACAGAGATGCTTATTTGATGCTGATGCTTGCTTCTGCAAGGACACCTCAGTCCCGTTCCCCCTGGCTCAGTATGCGCAGACCACAGAAAGTCACTAGTTGACAGCTCAGTCCCCAAAGCTGCCACACAAGTGGGAGCCTATATCTCCTGGAGAGCCCAAGCCCTCTGCTCCCCTCCCTCTCCATGTTTGTATTGTTCTTCAAATGGCTTTGTTTTGCTTAAGCATCCCTTTTAAAACAATGTTTAGCTTCCAGTTGGAATGAGCTCCAGGAAGCATGGCTGGGGCCCTGCCTGGAACAAGGGCCTGTAATTTACAGTGAGTTATGTTTCAATTACCTGGGTGTTATAGCGTCTTGGTGAGGGCAGGCATTATGTCATGTCAGGGATACGGGCGAGGGAGAAAATACAGACGCTCCCATTACAGCCAGTGATGGAGCAGTTTTAATAATACTGCAGGAAAAAAATAAAGAGAAGGGGAGCACAAATGACTTTCCAGCCATACCATTACTGCACATTAGTAACATGGCACAGCCAGGGAGAGAGAGGGGGAGAGGGGAGTGGGGAAAGCAGAGGCACAGCTGAGTGACAGGGAAGAGGAAAAGTGAGAGGAAATAGAGGGGGCAGAGAAAAAGAAACACGGGGTGAGGCAGGAGGAGAGAGGGGAGGAGGAGGAGGGAGGGATGTAAAGAGGCACAGAGAGGGAGAGAAGAGCACCTATGGAACAGGGAAACAGAATGGCAAAGGGGCTGAGTGAGAGACGCAAGAGGTGGCAGGAGAGGAAGGATGAGGTCCTCGGTGAGTTACAGAGGGATGCCTGCTGCCTCAGCCCCATGGCTGTCCCACCCCACAGACCAGGCTCCTACACAGGGTGGGGTCCCATACCCCCCCTGCACCTCCACTGGCTCTGGCTCACTGGCTGCAGGGAATGGCAAGGCAGGTGAGAAGCAGCAGGAAAGGGGAAAAGAAACAATCATTATTATGCTTTTGTGAACTATATTGCTTTGTTGCTGGAACAAAGCACTCGATTTTCCAATAATAACAATCTACTTTTTTTTTAATCAAATTTCCTTTGTCGTTGTGGCTTTCTTTAATTTCGTTTTGGCAGGGTAAACTTCTCACTTCCAACTTACTGCCTCAATCGCAGCTATCCCTTACTCTTAGTTACTCCTGCCCATGTGCGCCAGACCGCTCTCTTCTTTATTTTCTTGACATAAATGGCAGTCATTGCTCAGAGAGTATGCTGGGTGAACCTGCTTTGTAATTCAAACCTTTTACTCAGGTTACCGTTACGTACTAAAGAGGAAAATACTTATTGGCTAAATGGCCTACCTACGGATGGTCCCCTGGCTGGGAGGGAAGGGCTTGGACACCAATCCTCACACAGACCTGCTACCAGCCTGCCCTGCTCATCACCTGCCTGGGAATCCAGCTCATCCTTGCTTCCACCTGCCTTCCCACTGCAGGAGAAAACCCTCAGGTCAGAGATGAATTTGTGCCTTTCTATGAGTGTTCGTATTTGAGTGAAGGTTTATTCTACCTGTGCAATGTCATAATGCCCCAGCATATCTGTGGCAGGGGTTTCTCACCATCACAAATGGCTTCATGGTGCTATACCAGTAGAAATAAAAGCTGTCTCCTTGTCTCTCAAAACTAGGTTTTCCAGAATGCTGTGTTAGAAGAGGGCAGGGATAACACTACAGTGTTTCAGGTTGTACATCTGCAGGCCTTTCACAGAATCACAGGATGGTTTGGCTTGGAAAGGGACCTTAAAGATCATCGAGTTCCAAACCCCCTGCCATGGGCAGGGACACCGTCCACTAGACCAGGTTGCTCAAAGCTCTATCCAACTTGGCCTTGAACACCTCCAGGGATGGAGCATCCACAACTTCTCCGGGCAACCTGTTCCAGTGCCTCACCACCCTCACAGTAAAAAATGTCTTCCTAGTATCTAAACTAAATCTACCCTCTTTCAGATAAAAACTGTTACCCCTTGTCCTATCACTACACTCCCTGATAAAGAGTCTCTCCCCATGTCTCCTGTAGGCCCCCTTTAAGTACTGGAGGGTCTGCTTTAAGGTCTCCCTGGAGCCTTCTCTTCTCTAGGCTAAACAATCCCAGCTCTCTCAGCCTGTCTCGGCACATGGTGCCACATCTCTTGTCCACACAATAAGGAGTGCATGCCTGCATTATGGCAGTTATAAGAAAACAGAACACCAAATTGTCTGATTTAGCTATAAAAAACTACACATAGGCAATCCCAGTTCCAGTGCAAAGCCTGCAGAAACAGTTCCCCCATCGACATGCTCTGATTATCTTTGTGAGTTTGAGCACCTTGCCACTCTGTGACTAGTATTTTTGCTATTCAGGTACAAAGATCCAAAATGCTGGTTCATCCTACTGTTGAACTACGCTGCAGGCTTTCCAGCCGTGCCATACAGTGTGTTGTGTGTTAGGCTGTTTGCAGCTGAGGGCTGTGGTTTCCAGAATGGTGCTTCTTAGTGATGCTCACGCCCCAGTTGCTGCATCAAAGCAGGTGGGCATTTGCACCTCCCTCCTGAAGGCATCCAGATAACACTGTGGTGGGGCACATAAAGTGTAGGTAGGAAGATCTCAGAGGTCAGGGGACTGCTACCAGAAATTTAAAGTGGAGGTTCCCTCCAAATATTCTCCAGCCACTGGATTATCTCAGTTTTATAGGAAGACACACACAACAAAGGAAATTATCAAGGTGGCCTAAGATCCATATTAAGAAGTTCTCCTTTTCTGCTTATCTCCTGACAGAGTGGATGATTTTCTGGTAAAACTGGACTTTTTGACTGGACTTTTTGGGGAAGATTTCTATTTTGTCCCTGGACCTCCCTGAAAAGGAGACTCTGATCTGCCTTATATTGTCTGAGGTGTAGTCTGGAGTTTGTTTTTTTCCTCATAGTCTCTTTGCCTCAGGGAATGTTTCAGAGAAACTTACATGGCAAATGCATCTAGTCTGCATTATAAACAGGATGTATTTATCTTTCCAAGTAAAGATATCTTGTTTACTTTTTTTTGTTTTGTTTATTTGGTGCCATGGGGATACCTCTGCACAGGCATGTAGGATTCAGTTGCATGTAGAAAGGCCAATTTCATGCAAGCAGTTCTATTGCAGCCCCTCATTTGTCTTGTGGCAGATTTTAGCAATGGGAATCTTTAGGAATCTTTTTCTTCCCTTCCCTTCTGAGCTTACAGATGTTTAATGCAGGCGATGCAGATCTGATGGTCTTGTGGTTCCATCTTCTCCTCCTTTTTTCCAGCTGCTAAATCACATTTCAAGATGTTAACAATACACAAAATACCCTCAGCATATGACTTCTCTATGCAAGCGATCACTAGAGCTGTCACAGGGGTATTATTAAATTGACAAGGAGAAGAAACACATACTCCCAGCCCTGAATGGAAGGGGAGGCATCTGTAAAGCAGCTTCTCAAACAGGAGGTGGCCCATGCATTTGGAAAATGTTGAGAACCCCATACAGGAAAACTTTATTTTAGGAAGCACAGACTGAGCAATTCACCTGTACTGTGTCTATTGGTTTCCCTCCATTGTGATTAGTCATTAAGTCATATTGCAGCCCAGCCTTCATCAATGGATTTTTTTTTTAAACACAGCAGAGTGATGAGTGACTTTACCTGCATAAATTTCCAAATGATTTTCTTTTTCGACCTGAAACATGAAGTGCCTGTGGGATATGTGGATATGCCTTTGGGATGATTGCAAGTTAACAGGTGGGTAGCAGGATATGTGCAAACAGCTAATGCTCTGAGACACCAGCTGATGGAAAAATGGGTCCTGCAGCACTAGAGCAACTACAACAGAGAGTTAGTTGTTGGGCAGCAGGGAGTATAGTTACTTTCCTCTTCCCACAGGGGAAAACTGGCCACAGATGCTATGGCAGGGCTCTCTGTCACAGACTTAGCAGAAGAATTTTGAGTTCCTCTCTCCCTCTACTGTCAGTAACAATATTCCCTCTCAACTACAGTTGAGTCCACTTGGCTGCCTGTGGTATCATTCGAGGCTGCAGGATCAAAATCTTGCACAGTATCTGGGTCAAAGACTCTCCTTAGAGAGTGCAGAGGCCTCACAAGGC
>VZTO01022827.1:0-18080 GCA_013400615.1 Syrrhaptes paradoxus | reverse complement strand
AAGCTGAACTCCTGATTTATTTTTCCAACTGAAAGTGCAAGTTGAAAGTGGCCATTGGCCCAAAAACCTATGGCGAGAGCAAAGATGATTTTATTGGGAAGGGGGAGTGGTGTTTGGTCTCCTTTTCTCTATCCTTCAGTCCCCTTCTCCTGCTAACCTGTTATAACCCTTCCTCCCCCTTCTCACAGTCCCAGGAAACTGTAGTTCCTACACCCCTCCCTGAAGTTTTCCTTTTCCAGCCCCACAGCAGCGAGGTTTCCTTCTTTGCAGCCATCTGCTGGAGTAAGGAAGGTTAGGCCAGGAGACAAAACAATGTTTGGGACCTGACTGAAAATGGTTTGTGACTCCAAATTCTGTGTCTTAAACTTGTGGGAAGACTGACTGGGACATTGGCAGTGAGTGAATGGGATGGGGGAAAGCCAAAGGAAGTGGAGATTATTTAACCGTTCCCTTTGCCTCCCATACGCTTCGATGTGTTTTTAAAAATATGTGTAAACACACATGCAGACATAGCTTAATGTGATGGAAAAAAGGGAAATGTCTCTTTGTTACTGAGATTTAAGGAGATCAGGTTTGTAACATCCAGAAGGCTCAAACGTGATCAAAATATGTTTCTGCACAACTGGGTCTTGCTTTTCTGCAGTACCTGCTACACTCAAACCAACCTGCAATGGATTAATAGTTTTTGGAGTAAGTGGATAGTATTTATGCAGTTCACCACCTTCTCTGCAAATCTCTAGAGATCTGCCATTACCATCTCAGTAACCACTCCTAATCAAAAAATCGTAACCTGAACAGCCATAGGTGACATTGGCTATTCTGAGAAGTTTTGTTTCCGCATCAATACCTCCTTGGATTCATAAAACCTTTCTTGTTTAGGTACCCAACGATTTCCTTGCTAAGGGTAATCAGGGAGTTTGAGGCTCACAGATCCAAATTTTTGTGCTGCTAAAAGGTGTTCTGTTTGGATATTTCTTTACAAAAACCTGGGTGAAATTCTACCCTGTGGGAAGGCTCCATCATTTCAGTCCTATGGTAACTCTATACCCTGAACCCCTGACGCAGAGACATTATGCTGGCTTTTAGCAGAGGGGGTGAATTTCATTCTTAGTCAATATGACCCAGGTGCTAAAAAGCTATAGCTGGAAGTGCTAGGTTAAAAGCACAAGTCATCTAGGTACATAAATATTACATGGCTATATCTTTAATGGGCTCCCGTCATAGACTTGCTTTGTTTAAAGATTTCCATAACCCTGCTGATTTATTGCGTCTTTTCTAGAAGTATGCTGTTAGCAGGAAACTCAGTTGAAGCACTTTCAATCATGTTGGAGGATCATTATACTTTCACTTGAATAACTAATTAGTTGCAAGAAATTAACCACTGCTGTTTAGCACAAAAACACTTCCAAGAAGGGCTTTCATTTTCATTGTGGAAAATGACCTCAGGCACTTGAGGAGTGGGGCAGAGGGGAGAAATAATGATGTTGCTGTCTTTTAATGTAGCTTTTGTTTCCAATTCAACCTGATAACTAGCAGGCAGCATAGCTTTCTGGGTAGGGCACTGCACTTGGACTTGGGATGAATATGTTCTAGTCTTGCTGGTCCCATGGATGTGATGGCTGACCTCATTCCATTGATTGAAACTGATTTAAGGTTCCAAATACTGTCCTTTATGGCTGTGGGAGACAGAATGAGACTGAGGAAGACATAAATTAATGAATAGGATGGAAGGAAGAAAATAATATGACCGAAGAAAGGATATAACTAGTCTATTCGTGTCTCTGGAAGCGATTTTTCTTGTTGCGAAATGTGGATCATGCTTAATTGGTGCATGAGGGTCTAGTCTGAGCATCTTGCCTCCTAGGGCAAAAACTGGAAGGAAATTGAAGACAAATGGTTTCTGAGATTTAGATTCTTCTCTAAATGTATAAAATCCATTTAACGATGCAATAAGAGTGACAAATCCTGGTCACTTTTTTTCTCTGGAACTGCAATTTAACATACGCTATTTGAGAAATATACATATAAGATATGTTTTTAAATTGTAACATTTAAAAATAATTTATGCATATACAAATCAGTTGTCTCCTTTCAGTCTTCTCCCTCTATTGTACAGGCAATGAATTCCTCAAGTATTTGGAGAGAGAAGTATCATTCAGTAATGGGAGGGCAAAGGGGAAGGGAAGCTTATTGGTATTTCTTGTTCTCCCCTTCCTTCTCTCTACCCATACTTGCAAGATTAGAAAGTTAAGTCATCAGTATGTGTATCTGAGATGTGTTGATACAGAAATGCAGGGAATTATTCAGTGCAAAAAGAGTGGGCTACTGTATTCAGGACAAACTCCTCCTGAATATCAAAAATAAGGGTGGCATTACCCCATTCCTATAACACTTTTAGGACCTTTCCCCTCTCCCCTGTTCATTGCCTTCTTTCCAGTCCTTACTTTCAAGCACTTATTTCAAATACCTGAAGGTTAGGATCAGAATCTCATTCAGATCTTTACGATTATACTGGATTACCTGTATAGTGTAAGTGTCTTCTGAAAACACTCACATAAACCCAGCACTTGCTGGATGTGGGTTTTTTGGTTTTTGGTTTTTTTTTTTGGCTAAGTTTGTGATTTCTTTTATTGGCACATGAGAATACAGAATAGAGGAAGGTCACATCTGACTTTTTGGGGAGGGAGGGGAGGTTTGCATATGTGCATGCCAGGAAATCTAACTTCATGTGGAAGAAAACAGCAGAGCTGCCTTCTAGAAAAAGGATGTGAGAAATGCTGTAACATCTTCAATCAAAGCCATGACAGCATTTTTCTTGAGGAGCTATGGGCAGACAATTTCATGTTGGGCACACGGACACTAAAGCAAATCGGCACAAACACGGGCGGCCAAGAGCTTGTGAGTGTGCACGTGTGTGTTCAGGATAGCTGTACATAAAAACTCTTCAGGAAAAAGGAAGGGAGAAGGGCTTAGTGAAAGTTCTTTACTGCTTTCTGAAAAATTACCTTCCAGGCATTTCAAAACAATATGCTACCCCCAAACTGAATGCAGGAAATTTCAAAAGGACCAAGGGATTTTGAAAGATCCCTTCCCTTGACACTCAGTGGAATTTCTGCTAAAAATGACAGTGCTTTCTTTTGTGCAGCGCTGAAAAGGGCAATCTGAGTGCAGGAATAGCATAGATATCTGTTAAATTCAATGCAATGTATCTTACTGATGAACACTGTGCAGTAGCCTAAGATTCTGTAGTTCTAGTACTTGTGGCTCATCCAAACTATGTAGACACTCCTCCTTTGTAGTAATTACAGTTGAATAACATCAAACCATTAACAAATATTCAAGATATAGGCTGTTGACAGATATCTCAATTTTCCCCTCCCCTTTATGAACATGTTTTCTGGTTTGTTCCCATTACCTAATTGTGTTTTACTTGCTCTTCTACTTTGATCTGTAACTGTTCAGTGAGCTTAATACATATTCAGATAGCAGGTGCTGACTTTGAGAGCAGTTTCATCTGAACTTCTGCCTGCCATTCAGATTGGGTTCATTTGATTTTTACTCAGATTTAAATCTTGAAATTCCTTCCCACTTGGATGCTCTTACGCCACATCAAATATTGACTTGCTAATGTTCAGGCATCAGCTGTCCCTATGCTATGGAAAATATGTCCTTCATAGTCTTGTATAATCAAAAGAAGTGGAAAATGTGTAGTCTAAAAAACCCTAAATATCTAAGGAGAAATGTATGTAAGACTCTCCTTTAAAGAAAAACCTTTGAAATACAATTAAAATTAATAGGCATCTATTTCTCCTTTGTATTTACACTTCAGTTATTGGTGAATAACCCTAGACCTCTTTACTGAGAAAATGTGTCTATACAGACGGAGTATGTTGAGCCAAGACACTGAGGGAGAGGCAGAGAAATAACACTTTAAGTGGATTATAGAAAAAAAACCATGTAACTACGTTCCATTCTTTCCATTAGGAAAATCATACGTATAAGCAGTGGGTAAATGTAGCTAATTTTCTATTTCAGCAGCTGTGCATGCATGCAGTAGAAAAGATCAAGAAAATGAGAAAGTGGGTTGGGTTTGTCACGCACTTGAGAATCCTCGCTTTGATTGGGCCTGTGCTGAGTAAACCAAATGTGAAGGGATTAACTCCTAAAGCACATTCCAGGTGATTTCAGACAAACGGGAAGAAATTTTCACTGCGGAAACTGAAAAAGGGTTTAAAATTGGAGCAAGTATGCATGCTTGCCTGGTATAGTCCAGTAAGTTGGTTTTTTTCCCTCTTTCCCCACACTTTCCTTCTCTACTGAGGATGTAAACCAACCCATTTGTCTTTCTGGTTTTCCAAGGTGTAAGTCTTAAACATATCTTTATGCTGACAAGTAAATACGTTTCTGCAAAATTTTAGTCTGCAAGCATTCAAAGCTTGTACATCTCATTCATTGATTCCATTTTGACATTCAACAACAAAAACTTTCCTCAAACGATCAGCAGTTTTCATACAGGGCTGGTGGGGATGGAACTGGAGTTGCTATAGTTCAAAATTCCTTATAAGTGCAGTGAATGAGTACAAATTTGCTGTCTTTAGAATGACAAAGATTTGTGGGAATCTTACAATTCTGAGTGGAAACAGGAATAGTGTTATTGGTCAAAAAACCCCTCTGTCCTTTGCGGATTATACTGTGTCTCATGAAAATGAAGAACTAACAGTCTTTCTTGCATTGTGGCTTCTCTGTGCTTAAAGTGTTTGATTAGATGTTTGCCAGAGATGTGTAGTCAGAAGTTGAATGATGAACAATGTCTTTGGCATTCTGCCCAGGATTTTTTCCCCCACTATATTTAAAAAAAAAAAAAAAAGTTTGGGGGCTTAGGACCTACTTTTTCTCACTCTTTCATGTTCTGTTTTGAGCCTTTGTATAGCACTAGTTTCAACTGTTCAATCAGCATGGTTGAAAAGCACCTAGCAGGCTGACAGATTTCTGATGCAGAGAAGCTAGATGGTGCCAGAAATCAGTCACTCTGTGCTAAATATTGCTGCTGACTCTGCTCCCTGTCTCTGAGTCTGTAGAAATCTAATCTTCTGTTCTCCAGTGAAAAGATGGCAGGATTTAAAAACACCATCTGAAGTTGCTTTTACATAACAAATGTCTTACCATCCTGGACGGTTCAGGAGTTAAACTGGTCTCAAATGGTTGCAAGGTCTTATTTTGTCTCCTTTTGGTGTTTTATATTACATGGAATGCCTTTATGCTCAGCTACTGTGGCATTCGTCATTCAGTTCTTCACTTGCGAAGACCTAAGTTAGTGAATTTAGAAATTCTTCTATTTTAAACAAAGTGTTTCACTGCCAATCACGTCTAAATATCAACATCCAACTGCCTTGCACATGCACAGGACGCCAACCAGCAGAGTACCTATAAAGCAGCTTGGCTGCCCCCAGCTTTCAGGATCCAGAGTTGGCATACTGAAAATTAAAGTGGTGTAATATTAAAACTGAAATCAGAAAAAGTCATGCTGAAGCTAATACACAAACAAATCCTTTTCACAGCTGTATCTTCATGGTATTTCCAGTTTTTATAGAATCCAGGTACTTCCCCAAAAATACCAAGTGCTATTTGATTGTATAAGAAAGAATGAATTTGCCAATCACACTTACAATATGCAGATAATTTTTAGTAGTCATTTAAAACAGTCATTACAAAATTAACCTGGTGTAAATTCGATCAAGCTGCATTAAATGTATTCCACAGCTGGCTTAGGTTCTTAACCAGCATGTAGTACCTCAATTCAAAATCTGAATCCTCAAAATACCCTATTCAGTGCTTGTCTCGCTGGGGAGGTGCCAAAAGGCCCTGGCCACCAAAATATCTGCCAGATGAATTCTCTGCTGGTTAGGCTGGGCTGGTGCTGAGCACCCCTGTGCAGAAGTGCCTCGCTGGCCTCACTTCAGCGTGTCTTGCACAACAGGCAGAAGGGGCGAGCGGTTCCCTTCCCCTGTGCGTTCTGCTCCTATGAGCAGTCATTGGAGCAAATCCTAAAGATGAGGAATGTTGGTGTCTCATTTACCAAGCTGTAGCTGAGCATATTCTCTGTTGACAACTGAATATTTAATTGCTCTTTGCTAATTGTGAAAACTTATTGAGAGCATCTCTCAATCAGAGTATCTTGGTTGTAGATAGGGGGGAGGGATTTGGGTTCAAAATGCTATTGGTAAAGTTGGAATTTCAATCTAGGTCTTCCATGGCCTGGGTGAGCAAGCTATTCCTTGAGATGGAGGCAGTGAAAGTGCCTGCTCCTTTGGGATAGGAGTGTTTTCAGGACCAAACTCCAGGAGAGAATTCCTGATCACATCACTCTAATGTCACCAATGTTAAAACCAACGTTTCAAGGCTCCAGTTCTAGACCTGTGACTCTCACTGTTCCCCTGCCTAATTTAGGAGCACTCTCTCCAACCTGCTGATTTCTGGGAGTTCTCTTATGTGCCTAGTTCCTTAAGCAATACATACAGCTGCCCAGATATAAATCTCTATGGACATTTTGGGTACAGGTGCTTGGAAGATAACTGCAACATTTATTATATCTATAACTTCAGTCCTTCAGTTGCTCTGACCTATCTTCAGGTTTTCCTGTCACCCCCAGATAGGACATGGATGTAGGGATTGCGGGTTTTGGTTGGCTCTTCTTGTTCGTAACTAAGAGGCTAATATATTCT
Organism: Syrrhaptes paradoxus; assembly: GCA_013400615.1. Lineage (NCBI taxonomy): Eukaryota > Metazoa > Chordata > Aves > Pterocliformes > Pteroclidae > Syrrhaptes > Syrrhaptes paradoxus. The sequence continues at coordinate 11,358 of VZTO01022827.1, read as the reverse complement.
TTGCTGGATGTTCTACTTTCATCTTAGGTCTAACTTGATATTGCTCCTTCTGTTGAAGTGACAGCTCCTGGGTGATGTGTGACATGGTACAGCCAAGAAATCTGTACGTGGGATGTGTTTTCTCCAGCTGGATAGTTCTCCAGGAAGATGTTTAGTAAGTAAACCAGAGCCACAAAGTCTGCTTCCATTATCAAAGGGTTTAGCTTCAACTGCTAATGTACAAACCCAGGATTTATGCATATGACTTTGATAGCTGAAAATGTTCGCATGTGAATTTGAGGGTCTGAGAATGATTTTTAGTATGCAACATAGCTTTTAGCTGAACCACATCGAAAGTAAATCTGTGAAGATATAAATCTGAGAAGATAAAATAACATTCATATGTACCAAACAGCAGAGTTTCTTTCTATCTGTTACTCTGCCAGCAAGTAGTCGGATGGCCCAGAAGAAAACAGAAGGCTCATTATATCTTCCGAGCACTTTTCTGGAGTTAAAATGGTGGGAAACAGCTCTGAGAGAGATTTCTTGTTTTCAGATTATTAATATGGAGAACTACTGGGAACAACCTATAACCTTCAAGGCAGCTTTTTTCCTTGTGTGTTAAAAAAAACCCCAAGAAACCTTGGGTAACTTATTTCGCTAATTTTATGATCCATCTTCAATGTATGGGAATCTTAAGCCTGGCTTATCTCGAAGTTCAACTTTAAGTGCTATGCAGTTTTCTTCTATGTTGAGCATGCCAACTAGAGTCTATCTTAAAGGGGGATTTTCCTTTTTTAGGTTGGGATTTTCCAAGAAGGGGTCTTCCTTTTTAATTTATTTGGAATGAGTTAACTATGTTTTGAGCTTTCTTAGCCATGTTCACTTGCTTGAGTATGTTGTTAGACTGCTTTATTACTGAAACTTTCTGATGATCTTTCTTGTTTATTGTTCAGAAGATCAAGTAATTGCAAATAATGTAGTTACTCCTCTCTAGATGCCTTTAGGGATACTTGGAAAAAATAATTTAAAAAATGTGTTCTAGTATGAGTCTTGCTGACTTGCATTTGATTTTTCATGTCTTCATTTGAAACAATGAAGGAGAGCAAATGTTAGTTACGTAAAATGAGACTGAGAGCGCAGAAACATGGAAAACATGCCTGTTCTTGCGAGAGGTGTGGTGTGCAACGGCTTATGATGAAGTGCAGTTGAAGAGCTGTTATGACTAAGATGGATGCTGCCTAACACAGGTCTAGTAGAGCTCCTATTTCTGTATTTTGTCCCTTCTGTCCCTTATGTCCTCCCACCAACTGCGGCACTGTCTACAATTTACCCTTCGTGATGGAGGAAGAGTTTATGGGGGGAATACTAGTTGGCAACAGAAGCATGCTTCCAGCTGGAATCTAGTGATAAAACTCAGAAATATGTTTAAAAAATGCATTCCAAGAAGGGAAAAAGGGAAATAATAGCCTCAGGAACTATCCTTCTGTTGTGAACTGTGGCAATGTAGACTGCATCACAAGGGGTTATGTGTCAGTGGCTTGTGACAAGCTGGTAGTTATAAGCTGAAGATAACTCAGAGGACTGTTTATATAATTTATTGTTAAACTTGTCAGAGATATTCACTTGAGATGAGATTCTGTTTAGGACTGGCTTTTTCATTGTACTGTATTCACATTGTTTCCTGGTTTTCTTACATTTGGAAAAAAAATAATCAGAAAGTTTGCCCTAGATAGGCAATACAGGCTTTTTTTTTTTCAGGACCTGAATGCAGGTATAGATGTTTCTATGGGTTTGGGAAGTCTTTCTGGGGTTTGGGGTTGGTTTTGTATGAAGTATGGCTTTCCATATTTCTTTGAAATCACTTGTAGGTATTTAATGAAAATTTATAATGTTTCAACTGCCAGGCACACGATTAAAAATGTGTGTCGAAATTTGCAGCTTAAAAGGAGGTCTGTGGATGAGCTCAGCAAAATAGTTCACAGATTATTCTAATTCGTGTTCACTCTAGAGAGTATCTATGGCAAACTGTCTGATTATAAAACTAATTATTAAACTGATATGGAAACCCTCTCTACTGTGGTAGCTTAAATTTTATTCTAATTTGTTTGATTTTCATATCATTGAACATACAACAGTATTTAAAAATCATGGGTATGGTAGCCCTGCTGCAAGTTTCTCTAGAGCCCTCTGCATCTGAGCAGTGACAAGCAGTGAAAAGCCCAGAGTGGACAGATAGTTCCTATTTCTTTGACCCCTTCAGTCCCATAACATGTCTCTGAATATAGGCGCTTGCTACTTGACTGTGCAAAGAAATTATTAAATAAGTATGGCTGGATTTTTGAATACACAGATTACAGGCAGTTGTGCTACCCTTGCATCCAAGTTGAAAAATGGAAGAAGACAAGGAATTTATTTAGAGAAAACAGGCAAATATGTCTGAAATACTTAAAACAAATTAACAGATAGAGATATTACCAGAAAATTCAAAATTTGGTCACTGTGAACATTACTAAATGTAAGCAGAACTGAATAAAGGGAGATCTTTGAGGCACCAGCATAATAGACTCTTTTGATCTTAAAAGACTGAGAAAGGACTTTACAGTGTCAAATATTTTTGTCTGCTTGCTGGACCTCCCAGAGCCAAAACTTTCTCTGTAGTTGAGAAGCAAATCAAAATATTTTTACGTTGTTTTTTGTAAAGGCTTTTTTCCATCAGCACTTCATAAATAATATTTTAGTGAAAATGTACTGACCTAAGCATTTAATTGTGTGTCTTTCTATCCAAGTTTTGAAGAATGTGTGTATTGGTAAATCAGTAAACCTATTTCATTTTGATACCTTCTAAATTGAATAATGGTATGGTTTTGAATTTAAAAAGGAAGCTATGAAAGTAAGTATATAGCAAGGTATAAAATGGAATGTATTTCATCATTAACATCCCTGACAATCATGGAAATATATAGTGTAACTTGAGGCTTGTGATTTGTAAGAAGGAATACGGAGGCTACAGATGATTCTCATATAGTTTTGGTTTGTGTTTCAAATGCAGTTCTCTCCCTATTCTGTCATAATAATCAGTGGATTGATGAGGTCAACAGGGACTTATCAGCCAGCTTAAAAATGAGCTTGGTTTCCCAGTTCAGGGCAGGGGTACAGGGGAGGATATTCTAGTGTTTCCCCAGTAAGCTCTTTCATTTTATACCCGAAATACATATTTTACAGCCAGCTAGCGGTCAAGCACGAATTAAATCTTTGTCATGTATGACCACATCTTTTCAAGCAGATGTCCGAAGAGAATATTTAAATATTTTACCCTTATTTAAAGTGGTCAAAATCTTTATTGAACCAATTAAAGGAGACAAACTCTGCACAGATTTCCATCTCTCAATTAATCAAACCTAATATCTTTTCATAGATACTTTTGAGGATTTGTCATATTCACTTAAAAACAGTTAATTGTTGTAGGGACAGCTTTGGGACAAACAGTGTGGCTTGAGAATAGGTTTTCAGAAGGGTCTAATGTTATTTTACTTTGCTCTCAGTGAAGTTAAATGGGAATTTTTATGCTGACCTTTAGAGTTGAATTTGGGAAAGGCTAATTGCTTCTGCGCAAGGAGGATTTTCAGATCAAACTGTCAGAACAAACCATCAGTACTTGGAATACAGTTAAATGCTGTAGCTAAGATGTAGATGTTCTTCCACTTTAGTCATTGGCTGGTGACATAAGCGTACGTGTAGAGTTGTTATTAAGTAAATGGTTAAAGCTTTGCCTCTGATTATTACTGACATGTCTGGTGATACTTTAAAACAGATTGGACAATGCACCCAGCACGGAGTAAGCCGCGTTTTGCTCTGGTTTGAGCAGGACATTGGACCTAGGTGAGGTATTGAGGTCCTTTCCAACCTCACTTATTTCAGGAGTCTCTCTGATTTCTGTCATTCTGAGTATATAGTAAAGAGGCTTGATGGAGCTGATTCAAAGGCATTTCCTTTGATAAAGGTGTTTCAGACAGCTCAAGACTTTAAAGTAGATCTACTTCTCCATGAATTAGTCAGCTGTTTGAGAAGAACTTGTATATCTGAAGGAATCTCTGTCCTTTCTGCTCTAAAGGTCAGGAATAACAAAGATATCTTTTTGACTATTGACACTTCAGAAAAAACAAATTATATTCGGCATCTTCACATGTATGTATAACTTTTTCCAATGCCTGTAGTGTGGTGGGTTTTTTGTTCTTGTAGTTTGAGGGAAAAAGGGGGTGAGTGAGTAGCTGTGGAGAGTTTTGTTTTGCTTTCCAATGCCAAATCATTGTACGGATGATGTTTAAAATGGAGTGCAGCAGGGAAATAAAAGACACTACATTGGAGGGGAAAAATAAAAGAAATAAAGAAGCTGGGTCATTCTTAAAATATAAAACACTCTTTTCATTTAGGAAAAAAAAAGGAAAATAATTTCAACATTTCAAAAGAAAATTGTAGGCTGATTTTTCTCTTTCTTCCCACCCCACCCAGTGGAAACAATTTTCAAAGTTTAGCTGAACTGCTGAATATATTCAGTTGCCCTAGATAATCTTGGCAAGTTTAGAACATTCTCAAAAAACTTCATGGATCCTGATATTTAGATCCTCTGTGTTGAGCCTATGCCTTTAATAAGCAAAAATCACAGTTATTTTGCATGCAGCATTAGAAACAAGCCAATACAGAATAAGATTAGCTGACTGTAATTTAATAATCTGAGGTTTTTCTCATTGTGAAGACTGTAAAACACTAACTTGAGGGTCTGAGTGTTTGGACTGAAGAACTGCATGTGCTTTACAATGCAGAAAACAGGAAACCATGAAATCTTGAAAACTCCTCCTTAGAAAAATACATCCATTCATCTTAAGCTGGAACTGGTTGTTTCAGGGCTGTGAGTAGCAGACCAATTTACAGGAGCAGACATCCCTCACACCCCTTACACAGAACCAAAAAGTAGGTTTGTGACACTGAAACAGTTTTCTTTGGGCTTTTGAGATGAAAAATGTTTTAAAAACATCTGGATGAAGTACTTAGCTCTGTTAGTGACTTCATATGACTAGTTTACCTTCTTTGTGAGAATAATATAAAAGAATAAATATCTCAGATTTTGTTGGACAATTGTTTAGAAGTTTGGATGTATTCTCTTTTAAGATCCTGTCAAATTGCAAATTATTATTTAATTGATATTTGTTATTGTGAATTACTGTACATACGTACAGCCTAATAAATACCTGTTTCTGGAAAACAGCGCTTTAGTACACCTGGAATATTTTGCTCAAAGTGGGGAAAAAACCCACCCTAATATTTTAAAACCAAAAGAAACAAAAAACACCATAAGATCTAGTTTAGAAGTTAGTTTGTTTAAAGCACATTATTTTTATCTGACTCTCTACCCATAATCTATATTTTAATTTTAAATTCCCCATTAATGTTTTTTGTCTGGCTCTATCTTACTTGTACCTCTAAAAATTTCATTGGTGTAAACAGGAGTCTTGGCTATGTGATGAATGAAGTATTGCAGCCATCTGAGTAAGAAATTTCAGTGGAGTCTAAAGATAGACTTGTATCTACTCTTTGGCAGAGAAAGAGGGTGATTGACGAGAAGTACAGTATATGAAAGAGCAGTTCAAACAGACAGGCTGACATTATAATACAGTGTCTCATCGGGTGATGTGGTGTTTTGACTACGTGGCTGCAGCAGGTCTATAATTTAAATGCCATTAATGACACAAAAAGCAATAGCATGGAGACAGGAATACTGTAAAATCCCTAGGTCTGTACTTACAATGCAGATAAAATAGCCTTTTGAACTCGCGGTGCCGAATGTTGTCCAAAGTTACCATTCTTGATGAGGGAAAAAAAAAAGCAGGTTTTTTTTCTGTGGGGTTTTATTTCTTCCCCTCCTTGCAGCCCAGACAGACATTTGCTGTTTAGATTGCTTGGCTTGCGTTACTACAAAGATCCCAGGCAAAGGGAGGCTGCTTGTCTTTCGCCTAACTCATGTCCCGTTCACGCATTCAGTACAGAATTCGCTATTGTGCATAGTCATGACTATGTTTTCTTTGTGCTCTTTGGCTTTTGAATATGCTGCTTTATCCTGTTCCTGAAGCAGCACACAGAACTGATTTCACCAGAAGCTGTTGCTGTGAGTTACACACAGTCCTGTGACTGCATCCCGGTTATATCATCTCATTTATTTCCACTCGGCTGTTCTCATGTTCTCTGCCTCTTAGACTTGTTGTCCTTTCCCTTGCTCTCCTTTTTTCTTTCTCATGTTTTTTTCTTTCCCCCCATTTTAAATTATAACTGACTTTGTTCTGTTTATTGAACTCCACTGTGGCTGAGCACGTGTTTCTGTAACGGCCGAGCGTTTAATGCACCTTAGTGTAATGTATGCTGGAATTGTTTCCCAAATTGGAGTGAGTTTTTCCAGAAACACCTCCTCATCTTTGAGAACCTTGCAAAATGTGTACAATATGTTAATTGTGAAGCTTTTTTTTGAAGCACACATTTCAGAAGAGGAGAAGAAATGCTGTGTAAATGGAACTTGTTTAAGCACTCTGCCATTTCTAGCAGGACAGTGTTGTAAGAGTCGCATTATTTCTTTATACTGATAGAATGCAAACAAAAGAATGGAGCCTTTGTGAACTGCACTTTAGGCTTTTTTTCAACTGGTTTATTGCATATAAGTCTGGTACTATATCACGTTTCCAGTTTTGGCTAAGTGGATGGACTTTCGTCAAAATATTCATGCGGTGCTAACAAAGTTTAAATCCCACTCCTGTCCTGTTAATAAACCAAAACGAAATAGTAATAGTCACTAAAAGAATAGGTAGGGAGTTTCAGAAAATGTCTCTCTCTACAGTACAAGCCTCACGTTCTAAGTGTGCTAAATGTGTGCCTTTACACATGCCTTTCTCTTCTCACTCAAAACCAAACAATATGTAAAATTCAATGTGTATTTCCCTGCTAGAAAATATATGACATGGATCTACTTAGTACAGAAGGTAAAGAGAAGTGAAGAAAAATAAAACTGCTGCATTAATTTAGAAACTTTGCATCTTAGCAGAAGATCTTTATTGAGAATTATCTTTAGCTGGTAGGTGACATGTAGCTACCTCTTTGAAACAGAGCCTTTCAAATCTGTGATCATCAAAATGGCTTTCTACTGATCCTCTGCATTTATATAACAATGCAAGTTCTTCCAAAATCTAGTACTAGAACATGCAAAAAGAAATCTTATGACTGCTTTGGTTTTGGAAGGANGATCATTGCTCTCTTTCTTATCCTTATTTGGAAGAGTCATGAATCATATCAAAATTCTGGGTCTTGGGATACAAGTATTGAGAAAATCTGGCTTCCCTTTATTTTCTCTTCCTGTATTTGTTGCTAGTTTCTTCTTTCACTGCGCTGCCAATGTACTAATACCTCACTGGTAGAAATGAAATTTTTTTTCAGCTGCTACTGTACATTTTTTCCTTGCTATCTCAAAGGCATCATCACTTATTAAATGCTTTGGCTTAGTGTGGAGGCACTTTCTCACTATGGCTGGTCACAGTGATTAAAACAACCTCTTGTATACCCGCTATTGAAAAAAAACAGTGGTTCAAGTAACTAGATGCCTCTGATTTTTTTGTGCTGAACTTTCCAAATTCAGTGTTTCGCAAACACTTATGTGTGTCTTTGTGCAACTAGCTCATGGTTTATCATGTACTATTTACACAGACATTCAACCTACAAGTGGGAATTTTGGGTAAACCTGTGCTGCTTTAATTTCGGTTGTGTCTTTCCATGCAAGATAAAAATGAGACGAAATGTCTCTACTGTAAATACGGAGTTTTACATATGTCAGTTGTTGAAAACAGCGTTGAAGGGGAATAGCTACTTTCAAAATTCTTACAATTTTTCTTCTGACTTTTGAAAAATAATTACTTATTAGCACGCTTGTCAGAAGAGCTTGGCTGGACAGGCTAGGAGTTCTTTCCCCTTGTTCTTGAAACTCATAGAAAATGAGAAGTTACCTAGAGCTTAATCACCTATGTCAGAATCGCCTTCAAGGTCATGGAAGTGTTGGTAAGAACAGTAAGAGTCAGTAAGCTGTAGCATGTTCTAGTAGGAAGTTTAGGGGAAATGCTAGAAAAATTTGCAGCATATTTGCATCACCTTCTCCCACTTACTTGGCCTTAGTGTTCTTCATAATGCTCAGAGGGACTGGGCATAGGTATCAGGTGATTTTTAAGAACAGAAGAAACTTTGAAATTAAAAATATCCAACAGAATATTTCAGAAATGGTCATCTGTTTGCCCTTATTAAGATATTAGCAGATTTGAAACTATCAGCTTGAAGAGCACAGAAGCACTATTCCAATTTCTTTATCAACATAACTTGTGTCCTTAGCTTCAGAAAATAAATACTTCACGGAGATGGGCTGGTACTGATCTCTTAACTGTAGTATTACTACTGGTACTGCTTCAAAGACTCTGAATGGCAGAAGGACTTGTGGTCTTTTAAGTAACTTTGCATCTCCTCCTTTTCTGTACTCTGAAATCTATTTTAACAGCAGAATCAGCAGAAAAATTCATCAGCTGCTGAAAGAAGTGGAAAAATAAATATGAAGAAAGCAAAAAGCTCAAGGATCGACTAACAATTTAGTTAAGAGCATTTGGAGATGCTAGGATGGTGTGCAGGTACTTCGCACAGAACAGAGAGATACCTGATGCTTACGGTTCAGTGGGAATCTGTGGAGCCAAGTGAGCAGTGGTGTAACGTTTAGTGAGCCACAGTCCTATCATCTACCTGCACAAAGAGAAAAATACGTAAATACGTGCTTGTGCATGGGTGTTGGAAAAAGCTAGAGAGGACGTGACAGCTGCTATCATAAGAAGTTAATTTCCCCTGGCTTCATTGACCTGATATGGGTCAAGCCTGTAAGTGGTCACTGCCCTGTGGTATAACAGAGTTTGGCCGAAGAGAAATGAGGAATTTTTCTTGCACTTGTTGCCACAAACCCTCTGAGGAATAACGTAAAACCAAAGCACAACGTGAGAGAAGTAATGGCTAGCGTTTTCCCAACCTGTTTTTAAAATAAGATCAGAACATGAGTTAGTTGAAAGAACACTTCTTAATGGCAGTTTTGGTAAAATCAGCCTTAGGTATGACACTATTTTCCTACTTAAGAAATAATTACTGAAATGAAAGGGAACCATTCTTCATGCTCAACTGGATTTTAAATATAGAGTGAACATGCACAGTTCCTCCATGTCATACAGGCATGTTATGCACTCAGATAACTTTTTCCTAATAAATGCCTTGCACACAAGTGTACACACTTGCACACAAGTAATTCTTTCAGTAAGCGAAGAGGTTGTTATTTTTCTGCTAAAAGCCCTGACTATATTCTGCAACAATGAAAACCCTGAGGAGAGCACAGTTCTCTTCCTGAGGCAGCGGGGCAGCCCCAGCTGCCCTCACGAGAGCAGAATTCCAGATGTTCCTGTTTTGCTGTATGGCACGGTGCTGTAACTGTTGGGCAGCAAGGATTTGATGTGGCTATCTGATAATGCTGTATCTGTCAAAGTACTTTCACTGTGGCTGTAGTGATGTGTACACACAGTGTGAAGGAAACTATACTAGAGATTGCAGTCTTTAAGTGTACTCATATTGCTCAAGTGAGTGCAAGAAGCGCTTAGATTTGAGGCTATGATGATGTCATCTCGAATCCCACGTAAGGGGGGGGGGGATTAGCAGGTATCTAAAGCAGCACATAAGAGAACATAGACAATGATTTGAACCTGCCATTCATAGAACCATTTAGATTGGAAAAGACCTTTAACATTGAGTCCAACTGTAAACCTGACATTTCCACGCCCACCACTAAACCAAATCCTTAAGTGCCACGTCTACACTCTACACGTCTTTTAAATACCTCCAGGGATTTTGACTCAACCGCTTCCCTGGGCAGCCTGTTCCAATGCCTGATCACTCTTTCAGTGAAGAAATTTTTTCTAATATACAGCCTAAATCTCCTCTGGTGCAACTTGAGGCCATTTCCTCTTGCCCTGTCACTTGTTACTTTAGAGAAGAGGCCAGCACCCACCTTTCTACAACCTCCTTTCAGGTAGTTGTAGAGAGTGATAAGGTCTCCTCTCAGCCTCCTCTTCTCTAGACTAAACAACCCCAGCTCCCTCAGTCGCCCCTCGTAAGACCTGTGCTCCAGACCCTTCACCAGCTTTGTTGCCCTTCTCTGGACCTGCTCCAGCACCTCAATGTCCTTCTTGTGGTGAGGGGCCCAAAACTGAACACACTATTCAAGTTGCGGCCTCACCAGTGCCAAGTACAGGGGCACAATCACTTCCCTAGTCCTGCTGGCCACACTATTTCTGATGCAGGCCAGGATGCTGTTGGCCTTCTTGGCCACCTGGGCACACTGCTGGCTCATGTTCAGCTGACTGTCGACCAGCACCCCTAGGTCNTCTGATCCCAAACTCTGTGTGGCCACTTCTATTTTCCTAATTTGCTTACCCTGAAAATGGCTTTTTTTAAGATGTAGCAAAACAGGACCTTGATTTCAGGTGATGATGCTGATGTATTATTGTCTTAGATATCTGTAATCAAGATTATAGTAACTGTCAATAGTACACTGCTCTGCCTTCAGGGTAAGACAAACGGAGATGGTGATTGTCAGATTCTTAAATCCTGCTTTGTTGGGGAAAGATAGGAGGGGCTAACGTGAGTTTAGGAGTATGGAGAAGAGGATCTTCTTTCCCTTCTGGGTATCCAGAGTTGAACATTCACTTTGCTTTGTGGTCGAGGTTTATTACTAAATTCTCAAGAAGTCCTGGAGGCATTTTCTAAATGAGGCTGCAACTGTATAGCTTTTAAACTCAGTTAGCCCTCTTTTCAGTTTTCTGCGTGCTGCATCAATTATAACGGGGTTTACTTGGCTATGTGAGAAAGGGAAGGTGTGGGGGTGCCTGTAACCAGCCTCCTCCTTTCCCCATAGAGCAGTGGAAAGGCTGCATCCTACGTGGCCCTTTGGCAGCAACAGGTATCTCTCCAGAATCTGAAAATGTACATTGTGCTTAAAGGGGGTGTGCTGGAAAAGAATCATTCAACAGCAAAGAAATAAATAAGTTAGCTGCCACTACCTGAGATGAGACTCCTTCAGAGCAGAAAGAATACTGAGTTGGGCTGTGATTTGTGTAATATCGATGTGATAGGTTTGCCCAGTATGTTTCTTCCACACAGTGATTTTCTGAGGTTTGTGGTCTGTAAAATGCAAACTTGAGAGAAAGCAATCTAATCACGACTATTACTGACACCAACAAAAAAGTGTCCTGAGAAATCTGGTACTCACAGGAA
>VZTO01022826.1:707-19768 GCA_013400615.1 Syrrhaptes paradoxus | reverse complement strand
TGTGTGTGATTGAATAACCCTTGACTCCTTCGCTTTGCAGAAAAACCCGTATTGGAGACCTTCCTTGGCTGTTGGCAATGGCTTTGAGTCTGTCAGCGATCCCTGGTGACCTGCTGACGAAACCTGACGGTGCCATAAATCAAAACTCTTCGCATTCAAATGCAGCAATTAATCCTGGGCGTGTTGATGCAATTAGATGACAAATTATGCCTCAAGATTCACTTTCTTGTTTATACGGAGAAGCCGTGTTTGCTCAGCCGGGGACGTTTGCCTGCGGTTTTCGATCCACCCCAGGGGATGCCGAATGATAAACTCGGGGAGTTGCACCCTGCCACGGCCGAACATTGGCTTCCCCGCTCCCACCGACTCTTTTCCGCAAACTCGAGCTGGTCGAGCCCTCCTTTCTCCAAGACACTGGTGCAGAATTCACTCTTGCAGTGCTCAAGCCTCGTACGGGAGGATTTGAGTCCCCAGATTGGGGCAGGAGTTGCCTTCAGACCTGCAGCTCCCGCACCCGGGTGGAGAAGCTCCTTGCGGCCGCGGGTGCCTGTCTGGAACACCCTGGTCTAGTTTTGAGACCAGAGCTAGCGCTGGGCAGCAGCCGCACGAGCTGAAGCCCAGGATCTCCTCCGCTGCCGGGTGTTTGCTCCCGATGATCACGGGGCCGCGGGATGTCTCGTTTACAGACGCGGGCGGATGCGNGGAGTTGCCTTCAGATCTGCAGCTCCCGCACCCGGGTGGAGAAGCTCCTTGCGGCCGCAGGTGCCTGTCTGGACCACTCTGGTCTAGTTTTGAGACCAGAGCTGGACAGCAGCGGCACGAGCTGAAGCCCAGGAGCTCCTCCGCTGCCGAGTGTTTGCTCCCGATGATCCCGGGGCCGTGGGATGTCTCGTTTACAGACACGGGCGGATGCACTCTGCGGTGGGGAACAGCCTCGTTAGCACAACGAGGTGATGGTTCGCTTGGACGGCTGGAAAGTCGAGGTGGCCGCTGGGGCCAAGGTGTGTTCTCCAGGTGCGTCGCTGATTCTGTGAAAAAAATTAGAATTTGGGGGTTGAATGATGCAGGGGGGATGAGGAAACTCCAGCAGAGGCTCTCGTTCTCGCAGGGATGCTGCCTGTGGAGAGGGAGAGCTGAGCTCTGCTGGTTAACAACCTTCTGCTAAATCCCAACACAGATAACGTGGCAAAAATCCAGGAGGGAGACGTACAGATGAGAAGCCGGCTGATGTCAGTAGCGCTGGTAGGCGCGTGTTTACACACTCGGACGCGGGTTTTATCCACGGCTCAACTGTTCTTAGGGGATTTCTTTGTGCAACAGCCAGAGACAGTTTCTTATCTGCTTGGAACAACATAAGCCGATAGCGTTTTATATCCCTTTCCCTTACGATGGCTATTAGCGCCGATAACAGCCGTCATAATTCCTGTGGACTCCGATCTCTGAGTGGGGGGAACAGTTCTCGGAGAGAGAAAGCAGTTGGCAGTTTGGATAATTACATTTTAAAAATTAGGGATTTTTTTTTAAAAAAAGAGCAGCGAAAGGGCTCGTTTTCTGGAGCTGACGCTGCTTCAGCAGAACAAGGGCTGCCCTGTCCCCAGGGGAATACAGCTCCTGGGAACGAGGGGAAAATCCCGATGGTCAAAAGTTGAAATTATCATTGGGGAAAGGGAATTGATTTTTTTTTTTTCCTCTATTTTTGGCCTTTTAAAAAAGGGTAGATTGTGTAGGATATCTTAAGTTGTGTTTCCATCCATTTTTTTCCGGGCTGCACAAGAGGGCATTCTGTCAACCTGCAGCTGCACCTTGCTCGTGGGCAGGAGAGCCCGGGCTGTCCTGCCAAACAGGATTCATGGCAAGCCGGCAGAGAAGGGCCCACATCCTGGAGGACACATGCCAGAGGATTTTGTTTTATTTTGTTGGTCGTGGTTATTTTTTTCAGGGGGTTGTTTCGGAGCTGAGCTGGTTCCCAGCCCTGTGGTTTGCTGCATGGGGAGGGTCCTCAAGGACTCCCCCTGCCCTGCTCTGCTGCATCCTGATGCTGGTTGCAGGCTGAGCCCAGGCACCGAGCTCGGGCATCTCTTGCTTTGGAGCAAACCCGCCCAAATCCTGAGTGTCCCTCTCCCCTGGGTGGGAACTCGGACCGTTCAGAGGCTTCCCCTGGGCTGTAGTTTAACAAAACTGCATTTAATCCCCTCCTGGCTCGCAAAGTCCTTGCATCCCCCTTGCTCTCGGTTCCTGGAAAGCCCTCTCGGCTCCGGCGTTGACCTTTCCCAACAAAGCGCCTTTGTCAGGCAGCGCTCAGGGCTGCGGGGTTGCTTTTTTATCTCCCCTTTGTTTATTATTCTTTTTTTTTTTATTGCTGCCACCACCCAGCAGCACAAGGGTCCATTATCCGAGCCGCTGTTGGACTTTGCTTGTTTGCGGGAGGGAGACGAAGAACAAACGGGCAGCGGCGGGCTGCATCCTGGAAAGCAGAGGCCAGAAGTTTGAGCAAGAGGAAACTTGGCAGCAGAAACGCTGCCTCCATCCAACCTGCGGTCCCCGTGTGCCAGGGAGGGGAGAGAACCCTGTGTTCGCATGGGGCTGGGGCTGATCTTCGGGGAGGTGAGAGTGGGGTTTTTCCCCTCAAATGGATGTTTCCTGGGGAGGTTTGTCCCGGTCCGGTGTTGGTTCTCCGTGGAGCATCCCAGCAGAGGGCAGCAGGAGATGCCCCGCGCGCCTGTTGCGCTCCCATGGGCTCTGTTCCAGCCTGGGGACGGGGCAGCTGACCCCTGTCCCCTCTGGTTCCCCATCTTGGGGCACCTGCTGGGCTCTTAAGAGAGATTTTGGGGCTGTAGGGGGATGTTGAGGGGGGAATTGAGACACCACACAGAGCTCTCCCCGGTCTCTAAACGTCTCCTGCCCCTCTTCTCTTCAACTGCGTGTTTTTTGGGGTCAACACTCATCTTTTCCTGTATTTCTGTGCAGCATGGCGCTGCGTCACCCGTGCACAGGGTCTCGGTGTGCTGGGCGACGCCGAAGCCAGGACCAAGCATGGCACCGGCTGCTTCAGCCTCACGTGAGCGCGACGCCTCGTCCCAGCGCTGCCAGAGCCCAACCCAACGTGCACGCGGTCATGCGGGATACGAGCCGCTGAGCAAAATACAAATTACAGCAGCAGCTCTGCAGGCGGAGGCTGCGTTACCCGGCCAAGGTGATGCCTCTCGACAACAGGAAGGGTGTTTGTCGGCCCTCAGCAGCCGTGTGAGCTCACTCCTGGTTCGGGACAGGCTGGACCCGCTGCCACGAGAGGCTGGGCAGGGGCTGAGTGGGAGTGGGAGGACTCGGCGCTTGCACTCGAGAGGCTGGCACGCTCTGTACCCTGACTAACGCCAACACCCATGCCAGCCCCTGCCCTGCCTCTGCGCAGAGGTTTCTTCTCAGTGGGCAGCGCTGCTGCCCGTCAGCCCCGGGCGATGCGCTGGAAACCGTTTCTGTTCGCAAGCCCTGCACGTCCAGCGTGGCGCGGAGCTGCGTGCTGGGGCAGGACGTCTCTAGGTTGGCTGCTCTGGGGCTCGCAGGGCTCCTGGGTTGGTCCCTGGATGCTTGAGATCCTCCAGCCCAGCACTGGGAGTCCTCCTGGGTGGGGGGTTTGCTGCCTGGTGCTGCTGGGGCTGTCCCTGCCCCGATGCCCCTCTGCAGCGCTCGTCCCTGGTGTTTGCTCAGGGTTCCTTTTCCCAGGACCAGGCGCTGCTCTGCTTTGTTCTCTGGGTGAAACCAGCCTCGTGCTTTTCAGGTGAAGTCAGAAACCACGGCTTTAAGCAAAACACAATAATTCCAGTTGCAAAATAGCCCGAGCTGGCGGCAGGGTGGAAAGGATGCTCCCAAATTGAGGAGCATCGTCCCTTCTTGCGTGGGGGCAGTGATGGAGAGAGAGGGGCTGAGCCTTTGCAAGGGACTGAAGCGAAGAGTCAGGGACCCACGGAAAAAAACTGTTTAATTGAGATATTGCTGCCGGGCTGTGCCGCCTCCTGGCTCCTTCCCCCATCTCCACAATGGCCCAGCAAGCTCAAGTTTCGGGGACGTTGAGTGATACACAAACAGCGCTGCTGGAGACCTTCCTTGAACGGATTGAAAGCCCTTTGGTGTGTGAAAGGAGATAAGGTTTCTGGGTTGTCACAAGGTGTGAAAATAGTCGGGTTTTTCCTCCCTCCCAGAGGAAGAAAAAAAAAAATAATTTTTTTAAAGCTGTGCAGTAATTACCTGCTAATGGAGAAAACAGCCAAGAATGAGGAATAGTCTGTGAAATGCTCTCAGTGCAAAGAAATTGCTGGTGGGCATGTTTAGGAAATGCTTGCGTCTGTTCCTCCCCTCCTTAATTACGGCAAACACAGGAACGGCACGCTGGGCGCTTCGGTGGGATGGTTTCACCTGGCGCTGTACCCCTAAAATAGGGGGGGGAAAAAAAATAGCTGCTCACGCAAAGCACCGGCGTCGCTCACTCTGAGAGCCGCGAGGATGCGCGGGGTGTGCGGGACGGAGCGTGCGGAGACGCTGCTGCTGGAAACCCCTGTTCTGGTGGAGGAGGTGGGACAAGGAGCTGCAGCTCGCAGGTAGATGTGGCTTGGATGCGCAGGGATTATACCCGCCCTGGGTGCGTCTGCTGGAATAAAGGCGATTTTCTGCGTAAACGGCCGTTTGTGCCGAGGGGGTGGGGGTCAGCCGTCGCGATCTCATTAAGAACGGGGCTGAAGAAGCTCGAGTGTTTCAGAAGGAATTCTCTCTCTTTGTTTTTTCAGCGCCGCTGTTCCTGTTTCTGGGCAGGTGAGAACAGACAGCAGGACCTCAGGCTCTCCCGGCCACGCTGTGGGCTCCGTCCCAAGGCGAGGTCACGGCCTTTCCCGGATGCGGGGGTTTGGTCTGGACTAAACGCAGCCTCTCCGCCTGGATTAGATGCGACACGGGCCAGCGAGAAGCCGGGTGGGGAAGGCACGACGGGGCTCACGCTGAGCACCGGACCCCTGCATCGCACAGGGATGCTGCCGGCTTCACCGCCGGGCTCCAGCCTGCATCTGCCCCGTGTATAGGGACTGCCCCTGCCTGGGCGTTGGGGAAGGGGGTCAGTTGTTTGTGCC
Source organism: Syrrhaptes paradoxus (assembly GCA_013400615.1). NCBI lineage: Eukaryota > Metazoa > Chordata > Aves > Pterocliformes > Pteroclidae > Syrrhaptes > Syrrhaptes paradoxus. Next base: position 14,654 of record VZTO01022826.1, on the reverse strand, counting down.
CCCCCGTCCCGCTGGCCACAGCCCCCCGTGGGGCTATCCCACCTGTGTTTTTGAGCTGGGTCCCGGATGCTCTTTGTGCTGACGCAAAGCTGCTGCCGCAGGATCCTCTGATTCATCCCCACGGAGGGCTCACGCCCAGGCTGGGCTCCTTCTCCTGGTTGTTGATCCCGCTGGAAGCGCTGGCGTGGGCTGGGCCCCTCCGTGGGGTGCTGCCGTGACCCCCGATTCCCACTCCGGGGTGGGGTGCGGGTGTGCCGGGACTCCTGGATCCCTTCTGCGGTGTTGGGGTGGATTAGAGCAGCGAAGCGAGGGGGGATGCTCAGGATTCCCTGCCTGGGGGGGCTCTGAATGCACCCTGCGGGTGCACCTTGGGGATCTGGGCTGCAGTGGAAGCAGACTGTGGGGTGCAGCTTTTGGGGGTGCTGCCCCAGCCCCGTGTTTTGCTGGGGGTCACTCTGAGAGGGACATCTCGGGGATCTGGAGGTGCTTGAACATTTCCCGGGAGGTGGCATCTGTAGAGCATCACCCGTGCTGCGTGTGAGTGCTGCCCCTTCCCCGTGTGACACGGGCTTAACGTTCCTCTCTCTTACAAAGGGGGAAACTGAGGCACAGGAGGGTCTCAGCCCATCCCTGAGGAAGGGTGAGGTGGGAAGGTTGAGGCAGGCTGTGGGGTTGCAATTTATCTTCCCAGCTCTGCTGACCTGTGTGACCCAAACCAAGAGGTTTTTCCACCTCCCGCTTGCCTCCAACCTCTTCTGTTGAGAGCTCAAGGAGCAAAGGAAAACGAGGGACGAGGATCTGCTGCTCCCCAGGCTGGTGAAGTGCCTCAGCCTGGATTGCAAATCCCCTTCGGCACAACAAATGCTGCCCATCCTCCCTGGCACCACATGCGCAGGTGGCGAAACCACTACGATGGGGATTGAGCTGCGTTGGGGAGCTCCCGGGCAAACGTCTCCCACCTCCCCGGGGTCCATGCTCAGCCCAAACCCCGTCTTTGCAGCGAGAAGAGGGGCTGGGTTTAGGGAGCTGGTGGGAGGGACGGCAGGGACGATGGCAGCACGCAGCCGTCCCCGTGCCGGTCGGGAGGGAGATGCTTTGGCAGAGGGTGGTGGCAGAACTGGAAGAGCAGGGCTGCAGCAGGAGGTCAGGGCGAAGGTGTGGGTTTGGCACCTGGCAAGGGGGCTGGGGAGTGTCGTGGGTCAGTTTTTGAGGACACCCGTGAAGCCGTCTGGGAGAACTGGTGTGGCGGAAAGCGGTGCCTGAGTCAAACTGACAAAAACGGCTCCTCCCGGCTCTTGCCAGCCTCGGAGACGGGCTTCAAACGGCCCCAGACCTGGCACCCAGCTGTGGGGCACCTCCTGCCCCCCTCCAACACCAGCGTGCATTTCTCCTTCTCGGGATTAATGATTTTGTCACCTGCCCGTGGTGCCAGCTCCAACGGGATTTGGGGTCCGAGCACTTGCTCTTACCGTGGCTCTTTGGGATGGTTTGCATCCAGCTGAACCCATTTTTTTGCTCCTAAAATTTGATACCTGACCCGATTTCCACCCCCCGACTTTTTTTTTTTTAATTTCCTTTATTCACAATAAATAACATAGTATATTACAAAGATCTGAACACAAAACCAAAAATTCACGAGTAAATAGAACTCACCGGCCCCAGCGAACGCATGAAAGAGCATCTACGAGCAGCGTGGGCCCTGCGCCGGGGAGAAAGCGGGGGTTTTGCTGCACCCACCTGCCCAAAGCGGTCGTTCCTCTTTGCTGGTGTTTAACACGGTGCTTCCATCCCCCGGGCCACCAGGTGCAGGGGAGGAACCCTGCACGGGCCAGAACCCGGGGTCTCGCGTCCCTCTGATAATCCTGCAAAACTCACGCCTGGGAGGACAATGGTGCGAAACCGACACCGAGGAGGAGGCAGGGGTGCAGCTGAGGGGCGTTAAACCCACGGCCGGGGGGCTGCCCGGGGCTGAGCCGCCCCGGCTGCAGTTAAGCGAGGAGAGGTCCTAGCGCTCGCAGTCACGTAGAGGGATTATATACAGACACCGCAACGCTCCTTAGTCACGGGTGGTCTTTGCGTTATAAGACTTTTGCTTATAAGAGTCTGCTGTAGCTGGCTGTGGTCATCGCCCGCTTTGGTGTCACACATGAGCCCATGTGTGGGGCTTCCTCCTCTCCTCCTCCTTGGCTTTTCCCAGCTTTTCTAGGGTGTGGTCATCTCCATGGACTTCTTCCTCTCCTCTTTGTGCTCTTCCCACTCCTCCTCTGACTCGTAGGTGCCCCTGACGATGGCGACCCTGTCTGACATGTTCATGCAGTAAGGGACCAGGACGTAGAAGTAGAGGATGGCGGCCAGGCAAGCCCCGAGGATGGGTCCAACCCAGAACACCTAGAAAGCAACACGGGAGAGGGTGAGAGCAGGTCCTGCAGGCTGGAGCACCAGGTCCAGCCATCACGCCAGCATCCCTCGCCGCTCCGCCTCTCCTCGCCGTGGAGAGCTGCAAATCCCCCTTCGAGGAGATTTCTTGGCTGGAATCCCCTCAACCTTTGCTCGCCGAAGTCTCCGGGCTCTTTGTGAGCGCAGAGGTGTGGTGTGCTGGACAGGAGGCACCGAGCCTGCTCTGCAAGGCTGGGTCTGCGCTTGCAGGCGGTGCTGGGGGAGCAGAGAGACCAAACTGGGCTTTATTGAATTCAGGTGCTGTCCTAGCTCCACGTGCTCCATTGCACGGGGGGGTCTGTGCTTGTCCCCTTGCTGGCTCCGTGTCATGGGGATAACACGTCCCCCACTCATTGGGGGGACAACCTCCCTCCTTCTCCACCCCCCTTTCATCCTTTCAGGCCTGGGATGGGCTCTGAGATGCCCAGCCCTGCACCCCCGTGGCAATCATCGCCCTCTCCCCTTGTTGCCCGCGCCTGGCCCTGGCAGCCTCTCGTCCAGCGCATCCCGGCACGCCGCCGATGCTCACCCAATGTGACGAGCTGAACTTCCTCACGATGACCGCGGGCCCGAAGGACCGGGCTGGGTTCATGGAGCAACCGGTGAAGTAGATCTGTCGGTGCAGAAAGGAGAGCGGGTTAAGACGCATCGTGTTGCTTAGCGGACACGAGCAACGCTTCAGAAGCAGGGACTGAGACAGCCCCCAGTGCTGTTTCTCTTGCAGAGAGGTGGGAACCCCTCCATCGTCATGGAGAAGCATCCCCTCTGTGTCCCGTGTTGGTTGTCCCAGCACAGCTGCACCCGGGACCAGCTCTTGGGGACCTCTGTCCTAGCGGGACCCTCTGCCCTGTCCTGCTGCCTTGACACTGATGGAACTTGATGGTCTTTAAGGTCCTTTCCAAACCTACGATTCCATGACACTCACCCCCACCAAGTGTCCCGCGGCGACAGAGAGGCCGATGGACAGCGCTGGGGAGCCCACGTTGCCGCCCCTCCGGCTGTCCGTGGAGGCGAAGATGCAGGCAGCCAGCTGGAAGGTGAGGATGATCTCCACCACGAGGGCTTGGCCCGGGGTCGTGTTGTTGTTGAGCTGCGAACCATCAAGAGCGACAATAATTGACCATCCCTGGGGCTTGGCATGGCCGGGAGGGCTCTGAGGTGTTTTGCTGGTGGATTTGGGTTGGCAAAGCCGTGCACAAGACCCCACCCCCCGGGTCCCCTGCCCAGCCCTGGGGCACAAGGTGTTGTGCTGGCCACTGCTCAGGTTCACCACTCCTTTCCTTGAAAGGGAAGAAATTATCTTCCTTGCCGTCTAATGCTCCGAAATCTGTCTCTCTCCTGAGCCCCTCCCATCCCGGGGCTCTCCACGTCTCTCCGTTTGCTCGTCTCCGCAACACTCGGAGCTTTCCCACCAAATCCAGCACCGATTTGTCCCTTTTTTTTTTTTTTTTCCTGCACTTCTTTCCTCCTTGCTCTTTGCATCGTATCCCAACTCTTCTCCCCTGGGGAGCAGCCGGCAGCCACCGTGGAGGGGCAGGGGGTGAAGGTGAGGGTGGGGATGAAGGCTGGGGTGCAATCGTGCAGGTATGACGGGTTATCACTGCCCCAGTGCCTCTGCACTGATCACCGGAGATGGTCAGATGGACCCAACCCCACGGGGCGAAGTGACCCAAGCCACCACAGCTTGGTTTTTAGGTGAAGCTGAGTGGTTTGGGGTGTGGAACGTGTCCAATAAGACGCATTGCAGCACCTCCTCCCAGCAATTGAACCCTCTGCGACTTGTCTGTGCTGCTCCCAGGAGTCCAGACCTGGCCGTGGTTGGAGCGGCAGCTCCACCGCTCCCATTTCGGGTGGTTTCCCAGCACTGCCCCAGGGCTTTGAGATCTCCTCTTATCTCAGAGGGTCCCACCACCTCCCCTCCTCCTCCAAGAGCAGCCCCTGCCCCTCCCCACTCCCTCCCATGCATTTCTCCTTCTCCAGCTCTTCTCCACCAATTCTCTCCATCCACCTCCGTTTCCTAGATCCCCCAGGGCACTCGTTACGGTGGGCTTCTGCTCCCCCTGCCCATACTGGTTTGACTGGGCTGTGCTCCCTGCCCTCCCCCTCTCCATCTGGCACGGCTCCTATCCTGGCACTAATCTCCAGGTGGAGAGGCTGCAGTCAAGAACATCTCAATCGTGCGGGTGACTCACTCGGGTCCTTAGGATAAAGGAAGCGCTTATTAAAGAAGGAAAAAACCCACGCCATTCTTAACCCCCCTGCAATAAAGCTGTCATGTCAATATCCTGCTGGCTACGCTGGTGTTTGCTCCCATCCCATCCCTGTCCCTCTGTGCACGCGGGACGGTGTGCCGAGACCAACCACCCTTGTGGATTTGGCTGCCCGGGTTGGTGCCAGCACCAGCTCGTCGCTCGCAAGGAAAGGAAAGCCCGCACGGCAAGGAGGATTATCCCCAGGCAGGGAGACTTACCGCGTTGATGGCCAGGTTGCCACGGGTATTGGCTGGTGTCACGCCGTAGAGGATGCCAGCCCCGACGATGGCCCCAACCAGTTGGGCGATCACGTAGAAGAGCGTCCGGAGGAAGGAGATCTGGTTCCCAACGAAGAAGGCGATGGTCACGGCCGGGTTGATGTGGGCGCCGCTGATGTGGCCGAATGCCTGCACCAGCGACGCGATGGCCAGGCCGAACGCCAGCGCGATCTGAAGGATGCTGGGGAGGGCAGACGGCCACTTCAGGGCTGAGCCGAGGCCGATGAAGACGAAGATGAGCGTGCAGATGAACTCGGCCAAGATGGCTCGACCGAAGCCCGGGGTTAGTAATTCTTGCCTCATGGTGGGAGCGGGTGGAGGGCAGCTAGGGAGGGAGGAAGTTTAGGTTTCCTCTGTCGCCAGGCTCTCCGTTCTGCACCCAGTTGCCGGGCCATACCTATCTATATATATGCAAGAGCAGCAGGGAGCTGAGTTCCAGGGCGGTGGGCGGAGCCAGGGAATTAGCCAGTCCTCCCAAATTATCATGTGAAACTGGAAAAGTTTCCATCTGAAAATAACTTCGGAGCCTCTTGGTGAACCAGTGACTCAGATATTGGTGGCATTTCTTTCTCCTTCCCTCTGCAAACAAAGAGCCTCTATGGGGTGTCTCCGCGGTCGTTAGATAACGCGGTTGCATAATGATGCCACGATATCTCCTCTGCTTTCCCCTTTTACTACCTCTCGCCAGGTGCAAGGTGGTTTTTAGCAGAGGTGTAGCAAATATTCCCTTCCTCCGTGTGCTTGCAGGCTGGAGAGGACTGTGGGTTTGTTTGGAAATTCCCGTTGCCGGCATCGAGCTGGAGGAGCTCTCCTGGGGCAGGGCTGCCGCTGTGTTTGGTTTACACGGGATGTCAAAATATAAAGTGAAGTTAAGCACCTGGAGCTGCTCCCGGGCTGGCAAGACAGCTCAACTCCAAGAAACAAATCGCTCACAATCACCTGGGAGCAGGGCAGGGTCTGGGGGATGCTGGGCTTTGCCGGGGAGCCGTGGACAAGCCCCCACGGTGCCCGGATGGAGGCTGAGCGGGACGGTGCAGCTCAGATAGAGAGGGGTGGTGGGTGCAGAGCCCGGCCGTGGACCCCTTTGCTGCCTTTCTGCTCTGCTGCTCCCTACAGAGCACCGGGTGTGGGTTTCGGGGGGTGCTGGCTGCCTGTACCGGGGAGGGCGGATCCCACCCCTGTCATCTCGAGCCCTTTTCTTTTCTTTTTGCTTTTCAAGCTATTGCTCAACGAGGTCAAGGATTTTGCTCTTGGGAACGCCAGCGTCAAGCCACAGGCTTTGCCATGGACACGGGCCATGTTTGCACGTCTCCTGTCGTGTTCCCTCCATCCTAAATCTCCCCCGCTGCAAATCCTCGGCTGGCAGGGAGTGGAGGGGGGGGGCTCTCAGTGCTGTGCAACATGGAGCTGTTGGGGATTGAGGTTTTGGCACGGAAAAAGGCTCCGGTGACACTTAACAACGAATTCTTGATTCCTTCCTAGTATTTGCAGCCTTGTGCCAGGATTTTTTTTTTTTTTTTCAAAATGGGTTTGGGTGCCAGAGCTGCTCTCTTTGCTCGGTTGATTGCATCTTGTGTTTCTCGAGCTATGCCGCCTCTCCGTGCCTAACGCCCGGGCTGGGGTCACCCACGGCTGCCACGTGCCTCTGAAGACGTGGTCGTGCTCCAGCACGCGGTGAGCAAAGCTCTTTGTGCAGGAAATTGGCAAAAAAATCTGAATCCCTCTTTAAATCTAAAAAGCACCAAAAAGTTGCATTTGCTGCTGCCTTCTGCTGGGTGCCGTCAGACCTGCACACGTCCTCCGGGGTCAAAAGCTGGGAGGGAATCCTCTGCAGGGCAAGAGGAGGTGATTTGTTCCTCCAGAGCCGAAGATAAATGAGCTTTTCTCCTCCAGCAGAACCCAAAGCCCTGAGCTCAGCAAGCAACCCCAGAGAGTCTCGAGGGACTGCGGGTCTGTTACAGCCTTAATTCCCGATAATGGTTTTCTCCTGGTTCTGCTGATCCTGGGAGAGATTGCAGCGTCAAAGACCAGATCTGTAATCCTAGAAACACCGGGTCCGTTGGCGTGTTCTGGTGAAAGTTTTGCAAGCTGGTATTTCAAGACACCCTGGCCGGATTCCAGCTGGAGTAATTGCTCGCCACTTCCCTTCAGCCCTGCCTGTGGCTTCAGCTGGATAAAATCCGCCTTGTTCCCATCCTCCAAACGCTTTCGTAACGTGCCCGCCGCAGATCTCCCTCGGAGGTGGCCGCGTTTCGCCAGCAGCTCCTCCACCACCCGCCTCCTTCGAGCTGAAAGGAGGCTTGGAGCCAAAAAGATGCTCTCCCAGGTCCCCAGCTGTGGATAACGACCTCCCAGCAAAATCCCCTGGCTGCCTGGGAGATACAATCAAATAAGGCTGAAATGATGGTGAAAACTTCTGGAGAGAAACGAGACGTTTCTCTAACAACACGCCACGCAAACCCCACTTTTCCAGGGCTGTTTGTGAGACTTTCCCTCTCTGGGGCATCCCTGCTTGGCTTCTCTGATGTCTAACCAGCGGTGGGAAGGTTCCTGCTCCTCTCCTGGGCTGCCTGCCCTCCAAGGAGCTTGTATGAACCGCAAGTGCCTTTGATGTGTCAAATTTAATTGAATTGGGCAAGCCGTTGAGGAGGCATTACGCAGGGCCCTGCTGACAGACGGACACCTACGTGGTGGGGTCACGCACGCCTCGTTTCCCCCCTGGGCTTTTGGAGGAAAGGAGACGAGGAGGATTTTTGCAAGGAGGACAGGTTTAGCTGTCTCCCTCCTCCTCCTCCTCCTCTTCCTCCTCCTCCTCGCTGGTGTTGGCAAGGAAACAACCCAACCAAAAAATCACCCACATCTCCCACCCGGTTGCGGGATGTGCTGGAGGGGGACAGGGACCCGAGCCTGGTGCTGGGTCGGGGTACAAGGTGCCCAGGTGGGAGGAAGGCAACCGGTGCCTCATCCTCGCCCCGGGGCCCTCCGAGGCTCTGCCTCACCCACGGAGGCGTGTGTGTTATTAACTGGATACGTGTGCCGGTCCCTGCCATCCCCAGTTTGCTGATTTCATTTTCTGAGCCCGCACGGGGCTGCTATTAATTTGTCATTTCCGCGGCAGCCCAGATTTCTGACGGGTTCGACTCCGTGCTGGACCTCGACGCCTGGCAGATGGCATTGCATGAAGCCAAATTCAGATTAGAAACGCTGCCGAGCCTCACACCAGCCTGGTTCTTGTTTTTTTCCCCCCTCACCTGGCTCCGTATCTCCACCAAGGACCTTCAAACTGGCGCAATAGCAGCAGCAGGAATAATAATAGTAACAGGAGACAACTCCTTCCCTGGAATCTGTGATTAGTTGGGATTAGGTGGCCGGGGGAGGAAGTTTGGTTTCATTTGGTTTTAAGAGAAAGGGTGTTTCTTGCTGACTCAGCTTTGGGAGTTTGCAGCAAGGCAAAAAGGAAAAAAAAAAAATATTCACTGGGAATTAAAAGCAGAGCAAGAGGCAGCAAACTTTCCCATCCTCATCCGCGGCTCCTGGGGCTGCTGCTTGCCCTGGTGGTGGGGAAGGCGGTGGGATTAGGGCAAAGCTTTGGCACTTTCTAGCGCCAGGTGATGTCTCTGTTCGGGTGTTTCGGATTTCTCTAATCTGATCCACCAGCTGCTCGCGCTCTCTTTCAAGACAAAGGATTCATGTTGGCTGGAGGCTGATGGTGTTCCCACCTTCTCCTGCCCTGGAGCAATGAAGCTTTTACTTCCCCTACTGCCCTGACCCAGCTTCAGAGGAAAAAACCCCACGAGCCTGAGTCTGGACTTGGGGACGACCCCATGTCCCATGTCCCCATGTCCCTTGGTGCCATCCCACCACCTTGGCTGGAGAAGCTGCCGTCCAGCCCTTGGTGGCCGCGGCGCTGAGGTGGGTGGTCCCAGTGACCTCGTCACCTGTGTGCCTGGAAACAGGGATTCAAATTATTTATTTATTAAATTAATTGATTAATTAATTAAATGCTGAATAGCATTAATGCTTAATAACAGCATTGCCCCATGTTTAGAAATTACCCGGCGGTCTCTAAGGCGCACAGCTGGACGCAAATGCTTTGGGGCTGGTCTGCAATGGAAATGGCAACATCCCGAATAAATAATTTGCATGGGAATCATCGTTAAACCGTCACACGGGGATAATAATCTGTATCAGAGAAAGCAAAGGGCCAACTAGAAAAAAAACCCCTGTACAAGATCACACGGTGGGGAAGCCGGGCTTGAAACGCCGGCGTCCTGGGCTAGTGGGAGGTGGCCCTGCCCATGGCAGGGGGTGGCACTGGGTGGGCTTTAAGGTCCCTTCCCACCCAAACCCTTCTGGGATTCTGCAATTTTATGTTTCTGTGAAATCACATATTCCTGCTGAAGACACGCAGCATTTTGGCATTTAACGGGTGTCTTAAAGGAACAGGATGGGTTGAGCACGGCAGCGGAGCAGCAATGGCGAGGAAAGGGCTCTGGGCATGGCCAAAATGCTCTTGAATTTTCACAGCACCCCAAGGATCCTCTGCAGAGCCACCACCCCGAACGTACCCATGCTGAGGACCTCCAGAGCACGGAGGGGGGACAACAGGAGGCGCAGGAAAGCCTCGTGGTCTCAGGTGACAGCAGGGCGTAAGACACAATGTGATCCAAGGCACATCGCGCCGGGATTTCCACTTTGATCCCATGACCGTGGTGTTCCCCACGGGTCCGGGATGAAGCCAACAAAGGTTAACGCACAGTGCAGTGAATATCGCAGATGGTGCAGAGTCATAGGCTCGCGGACAGGCACGGCTGGGTGGTCCAAATCCTGTCTCAAAGCATTCCTGGTGAGGTCTAATATCCAGGCTTGAGGCTGGCCTGTGGCAGCTCTGATCTCTGTCTTCTCATTCGAGTCGCACCGGTACCCATCTGGAACGACTGTCTCGGTTTCCTGACGGCGCAAGTTTCGGAAGTGTCACCGGAGCCAACGATGCAGCTCTGCAGAGAAGATGAATTTGGGTTTCCTCAACGGGACTTCAGCTGCTTTGGCCGTCGGAAAATCCGGTTTAGTGAGATGGCTCCGTGCTAACGCCGGTGCGCTGAGACCGGGACCTGTCCCGGATGGAAATCAGAGCATCCACGGGGTGCTGAAGCGGGGATGGTTTTCATTCTGTGGGTCGCTATTTTGGAGACGGGGATTGTTCTTTTAACGTCACTTTTTCACACCAACAGGTCGTTGGCACGAGGCAGCCGCGCTCGGCGCCGGACTGGGCTGCGCTGCACCGGCGCCGGGGGGATTTAGAGGAGGGAGGAGACTTTATATGACCATAAATGTGTCATTATTTGATTTGCACGTATGAATTCAGCGGATAGAAGTGAACTTAAAGCACTTTATTTGAAAGAGTACAGTAATTATTCGACATTAAAACTCATTTTTGGGCCCTGTGCAGTTTATGTGAGTCTTAAACATTGTCGAGGTAAATAATAAATTAAACGCTGACATCTGAAGGAGAAGAGGCATGTAATTAACCTGAACATTGCCAAGAAAAAAGAAATAATTCAGCTGTATGGCATTTTGTAGAGCAAGTCATTGACAGGATAACTCCTGGGTGGGTTTCTTCGGGTTTTCCTTTCCTTTGCAAAGTAGCAAAAATACAAACTAACTTAAAACTGAGTATTTGGTGATTTAAATACAATTCTGCACTCTGATTGATTTGAAACATGGATTTAATTCCCATTGCCGAGAACAGACAGATTTTTCTGAGAAGCCTTTTCTGAAATAACGTTCAAGTGCCGCTTTGCCGTTGAAGGAACAAGGTGGAGGGCTGGAATCAGTATGTTTGTTGTGGCAGAGAAGGGGTTAAATGAGTGCTGAAACTGCTGCTGCTTGGCTAGTAGCCTTCTGGGGACACTTGCCTTAATTTACCGGTAGAGTAAAAAGGATCCTTGGCTACAACAAACAAAGATAAAACAAATATCTTTGCAGCATGGCACTAGGGAGAGCCAGCGACCGCTGGAGGAGGGGACGCAGCGGCCCCCATGCTCTCAGCCTCGCTGGGTACAGGGGGACGAAGACCACGGTAACACCTGGTCTGGGGCAGATGAAGGCTTTGCCCCCTCCTCCTCTTTGCAGCAATCGCCGTTAGCACACGTTTGAGGAAGAGCGCAGTGAGGAAGAGAGGAAACGACGAAGCCAAGAGGAGGAGGAGGCCGGTGCCAGCGGAGCACAGGGGATAAAGAGGAAGAGAAGAGCATCGCTCGGTGGTGGTTCACGTCAGAACAGTCAGAGGGAGGAAAATGACCCGTCACGTTCCTTATGATTTGGAGCTGGGTCCGGTCTTATTGAGTATTTCCATCAACAGCCTCAGCAGAAGAACCCTGAACGTGGTGATGACACTTGTGATGGTGCAACGCTGGGGAGGCATCACCGAGGTGTTAGGATGTCACCCTGGAAATGCGTGACTTTTGGGCTGATAATAGAAACGGGATGAAATCAATGGTTGAAAGAGCAAAGGTGCACCCCAAGGACTAACCCAAATTCTTTGACCGTGCTGGGGACCACAATCAGGTCCTGGCACGGCAGAAGAGAGGTGGGGGATGGTTGTGAGGCTCAGTGTGATGGGGCCACGGAAAAGGTCTGGGCTCTGGGAAGCAAGCGATGGAGAAGATCTCTCCTTAAACACCTTGTGTTGCTCATCTGAGAATCGGAGTGGAACAGAAACAGAGGAGAGAAAGAAAAACTGGGAGAGAGAAGGAAGCTAAAGGACAGCACTGGTCCAAGAACAAGCAAGCCACGGATTAATTTGGGCTGAAAATCAGGAGGTTTCTCATTGTCACAGGAGACACCAGCTGCAGGAGGTACCCAACGGGGTCAGCAGGGACTCGAGGACACGCTTCCCATCCCATCTTCTCAGGAAAGCTTCCACATGAGTGAAGGGCATCATTGGTGGTGAAACACTGGCCCAGGTCACCCAGGAAGGTGGTAGATGCCCAACCCCTGGAAACCTTCAAGGTCAGGTTGGATGGGGCTCTGGGNGACTCGAGGACACGCTTCCTGTCCCATCTTCTCAGGAAAGCCTCCACATGAGCGAAGGGCATCATTGGTGGTGAAAGACTGGCCCAGGTTGCCCAGGAAGGTGGTAGATGCCCCGTCCCTGGAAACCTTCAAGGTCAGGTTGGACGGGGGTCTGGGCAACCTGGGCTAGTGGGAGATGTCCCTGCTCCCTGCAGGGGGGTTGGGCTAGGTGACCTCCACGGTCCCTTCCAGATGAAGCTATTCTATGATTCTAAGATTCTACGATTGCATAAATGGTGATTAGGTTCCTTGCAGCAGCAAAACTCACAGTTTGTGAGACGCTAGTGGTACGGGGAGAGCGGTCCCGTGTGCATGTGTGCAAACAGCCGGGCAAAGGGAGGAAACGGGAGACGGGCGAGCGGAGCTCAACAGCAACGAGGCGTCGGGTGCCAACCTCCGCACCCAGCAACCAGCTGGAAGGATGACTTCCCGCAGAGCCTCGGAGCCCTTCGCGAAGGACAACAAACTCTGCAAAGGGGACGGGAAGGAGCCGGCCCAGGGCGGGATCCCAGTGTCCTCGTTCCGGTTGCTTCACTGGTGGTTTTGGTTTGATGGCATTAAACCAGAAATCAGAAAACCGTCAGCCACGGGGAGAGCTGGGCAGCAGAAGGTGGTTTGGCATCACAGTGTGTCTCCCCAGGAGATGAGTCAGCTTGAGTCCCCCAGAAAAGTGAAGGGAGAGAGGGGAGAGGTGAAACGCCCATCTGCACGAGCGTCGTCTCCAAAGCGGATGCCAGAATTTCCCCCAGCTCCTCTCTCGGTCCAGGGGGAGGTTTGGCTACACCTTCTCAGACATCCCCCTGGGCAGGGTCTGCGGGGAGTGAAGCTCCACCGACTGCCGCCGGCGGACCTCGCGCTCCGCCCAGTCCTCCTCCGGCTCGCAGCCTTTGAGGATGGCAAGTCTCTCCGAGAAGGATTTGGCTTGCGGGAAGAGGATGTAATTGTAGATGATGGAGGCTGCTGCCGCCCCGACCAGGGGGCCCACCCAGAAAACCTGGGGAAAAGGGAAACAGAAGGATCAGGTGAGCAAAAACCAGCCTGAGTCTGGAGCACGGAGAGGAGCCAGCGTCTCTGAGGAGCATCAGAGGGGGCTCATGTTCGTTCCCACCCTGTGTGCATTGGGAGAAAAATGCAGAAGCCGGCTCTGCTTTAGCCATCGCTGTTGGCTGATGCTCCCAACCACTGCTACTGTGTCTGGATGTCCCTACCCACCCTCGTCTGTCTTCTCCTCCTCTGTTGAGAGCTGTGCAATCTTCGTTAATGATAGACCCATTATGAGCGTGCTTAATCATACAACCCCAGGAGGGTTTGGGTGGGAAGGGGCCCCAAAGCCCCCCCAGTGCCACCCCCTGCCATGGGCAGGGCCACCTCCCACTAGCCCAGGTTGCCCAAAGCCTCATCCAGCCTGGCCTTGAACCCCTCCAGGGATGGGGCACCCACAGCTTCTCTGGGCAACCTGTTGCGATGCTCCCTGCTGAGATAAGCCAGTTGAGCACCGGGCAGCCCCACCTCTTCTTGCTAATCTCTACATCGCTTCCCCGCTGGGAGCTGGCATGGAAATGCCAGGAGCCTGGCTGGCTCTGTGGGTTTCTAGGAATATTGGCCATTTGGGGGGGCTCCTCCCACCGAAAGAACCCATAGACCCGGCTTACCCAGTGGTCGCTGAAATCCCCGACGATCACAGCAGGGGCGAAGGATCTGGCGGGATTCATGGAGCAGCCGGTGTAACGGATCTGCCGAGAAACACCGCGCTTGTTGTTAGCATTAAGCCCTTTTAGCGCATTTTAAAAAATCCTGGTGTGTCATTAGCGTGATTCACTCCCCGAGCTTGCGTTTCGCCCTCCAGCGTGCCCGTTCCAGGAACAGGGGTGCTCGCAGCTCGCAGCACCTGAGTCAACGCGGATGAG
>VZTO01022825.1:197629-211947 GCA_013400615.1 Syrrhaptes paradoxus | reverse complement strand
CCCTGCCCTCCCTTTGATCCCGATCCACAAGAAGAAAATCATCAGGAGAACTCAGAAGGGATTCACCAATGGGAAATAATGATTGACCCACTTGATAACCTTCTATGATGAAACAACTGGCATGGCAGAAAGGGGGAGAACAGTGCATATTGTCTACCTAGACTTGAACACTGTTTCCTGTAAGATCCTCATAGAGAAACTGTTGAAGTATGGGCTGGATGAGCAGAGAGTGAGGTGGACTGAAAACTGGCTGAATGGCTGGTCCCAGAGTGTGGTGATCAGGGGCACAAAGTCTAGTTGAAGGCCTTTAACTAATGTTACACCCCAGGGTCAGAACTGGATCCAGTCCAGTTTAACATCTTCATTAATGATCTGGGTGATGGGGCAGAGCGCACCCTCAGCAAGTTTGCAGATGACACAAAATACGGTGCCATCCTGAACGACCTCAGATGGCTGGAGAACTGGCCTGACAGGAACCTTATGAAGTTCAGCAAGTGGAAGTGCTAAGTCCTGCACCTGGGGAGGAACAACCCCATACACCAGTACATGCTGGGGGACACCCATCTGGAAAACAGCTTTGCAAGAAAGGATCTGGGGTCTTGGTGGACACCAAGCTGAACATGAGCCAGCAGTGTGCCCTTGCTGCAAAGAAGGCAAATGATATCCTGGGATGCATTAGGCAAGGCAGATCACAGAATCATAGAATCATAGAATATCTCAAGTTGGAAGGAACCCATAAAGATCATCAAGTCCAACTCCCTGCTCCTCACAGGACTACCTAAAACTAAATCATATGACTAAGAGAGTCATCCAGATGCTCCTTAAACAGGCTTGGTGCTGGGACCACTTCCCTGGGGAGCCCGTTCCAGTGACCAACCACTCTCTCAGTGAAGAACCTTTTCCTAATGTCCAATCTGAACTTCCCCGATGCAGCTTCAGTCCATTTCATCGTGTCCTACTGCTGGCTACCAGAGAGAGGAGATAAGCACTTCCTTCTCCACTGCCAGTGTTCAGTAAGCTATAGACTGTGATGAGGTCACCTCTCAGCGTTCTCTTCTGCAAGCTGAGCAAACAAAGTGACATCAGCCACTCCTCCTAAGTCTTGCCCTCAAGACCTTTCACCATCTCGGTTGCTCTCCTCTGGACACACAATTAGATAGACTGATGTCCTTCTTATACTGAGGTACCCAAAACTGCACACAGTACTCAAGGTGGGGTCACACCAGTGCACTGTAGAGTGGAACAATCACCTCCCTCGACTTGCTAGCTATGCTGTGCTTAGGGACATCAAAGGAGGTGACCCTTCCACTCTGCTCACCACTGGTGAGGCCAAATCTGGAGCTCTATGTTCAGTTCTGGACTCCTCAGTACAAGAGAGACATGGAAGTACTGGAGAGAGTCCAGCAAAGGGCCATAAATGTGATTAAGAGAATGAAGCATCTCTCTCTTGAGGAAAGGCTGAGAGAGCTGGGACTGTTCAGCCTGGAGAAGAGAAGGCTCAGGGGAATTTTATCAATGTATATAAATACCTGAAGGGAGTGTGTAAAGAAGATGGAGCCAGGCTCTTTTCATTGGTACCCAGTGACCAGACAAGAGGCAATGGATATGAAATGAAACAGAGGAGGAGGGTCCGTCTGACCATCAGGAAACACTTTTCTACTGTGAGGGTGACTGAGCACTGGCACAGGTTGCTCAGGGAGGTTGTAGAGTCTCCCTCCTTGGAGATATTAAAAACCGATCTGGACATGGTCCTGGGCAACTGCCTGTAAATTGCCCTGCTTGAGCAAAGGGGTGGGACCAGGTGACCTCTAGAGGTCCCTTCCAACCTCAACCATTCTGTGATTCCGTGATCTTCTTCATGTAGATTTCTATTTCTGTTGGCAGTTACTTTTCACAGTACAACATCACATTGGACTTGTATACTCTCTATGCATTATATGCATTTAATTAACCAGATCAGTAAATTACTAAACTATAAAGTTACAGAGTACCAGAAATGTCTCTGTTTAGGAAAACACCTATTCAGGATATACTAGATTATGTACCTAAATTGAAGCAACACAAATAAGTATTACCCAGCCTAATGGGATTTACACTCATACATGGCTTCCCTCACAGTTCTGTCTCAAATTGGGACCAAAACCAGAAAGAGGAAATTTCATACATGAAACACATGTATGTGTTCACAGTGAGAAGGGACCCTGCTTTTCCAGTGAGAGAGGAGAAAACAGGGGGCAAGTTAAAGACAAAAAAATGTGATTAAAAATGGCAGATGAATTGCTTGCTCTGTTCTTTGAAAAACTGCAGAAAGCAATGCAATGAAGAAGTGGAAGTTATTGATCCAGCGTAGAGTACTTTATGCATTCTAAAACACTGGGTGTGGAGTTCCTAAATTCCTGAAAGCTTTTTAAATCTCATCCCGATAAATAATATTATGGTTTATTTGCAAGGACACTTAGGAATCAGGATGCCTGTTCTCGCAGTAGCCAATGCTCTCTCTGGAATGGCTTGGAGATTACTTTAGAAGTGCTGTCGCACTTATCAGGAGCCAGCAGCTTTTGTCAAAGTGACACTACACCACAACACTCAGCAGACAGCGTATTTGGAGACCCAAACACTGAATCTTTCAGTTTTAGCCATCCCCTCACCTGAGCTCACTTTCTGGGCTCAGGCTTCTGCCTATGACCTGTCTCAGAAGTGGGGTGTCACAACTGACTTCCACAGGCAAAGTTTAAAATATTCTTAAATAAAACATGTGCTTCTCTTAATCCAGCATCCAGGCTCACAGGGGTCATTACAAAAAGCCACTTCAGCTGCACACTGCTTCACTAGCTTCCACAGACCTGTCAGACCGAGTTCCTGTTTCATCTCCAGTGTCAGTTTGCACTTTGCTCAGTGTCCCTAGGCAACTTACGGCTTAGCAGTTCTTCTATCTCTCTTCCTCCCTTCTATCAGGCTGATGGCACACAAGCTAGCAATAGAAAAGAAACATCACTAAATTTATACCACTGCCAAGAGGGTCTGCCAGATTCACAGCAAAGATACTGATTCATTTGTACCCTTCTGCTCAGAAGCCTCTACAGATATCCATACCTGTCCATATGAAAATTCAGGAAGCTTTTCACTTCCACTGCTGCCTTGGCTGAAGAGCGCCGACCATCAGACACATGTGCCTGTGCTGCCTTCCACAGAGTCAGGTTGTATGAGCAGGTTCTCCATAACCTGCCCAGAGGGTATGCAACTGGGACGTCTTCTGTGGGGACTCCAACAATGACAGTTCTGATGGGCCCCAGACAAGCCCTCTGAAAGCCTCCTATGCATTCTCTCCTTCCCATGGTTCAGTGAAGCAGGACGAGGGCTGCAAAAAGGTACCTGACAAAGCTGGAAGCACATGGTGCCGTCAGCTCTGCTAACAGAACAACTGAGGACAGTTTAGCCTCTCTTGATAATGAATTCATGTTAGCAAAACCCCTGGCCCAGAAAGTGCACACAAAGTGATCTGTGTTACATGAAAAAGGGGAGGCAGTGAACATCTGTTCTCATCATCATCAGGGTTGCATTCATCCTTCTCTGGAGACACAAACTCTTCTAGCTGCTCCCCAAAGAGCTGTCTCTAAAGAGACAGCTGAAGTTCAAAGTGCAACAGGAACAAACAGTATGTTACTAAGAAGAACACTTCGGTCACCTAATGCCTTGGAGAACATCTTTGCTGCAGAAATATCATAAAGGACTTCCACATTCAACTCCTAAATTCCCTCTATAACCACTAAATATCTGTAAAACACAGGAAGGAGCTGGCAAGTCAGGCCTACGTTAAGCGGTAGTTTTCCTCCCCACACTTGTTTTTTTCTGTAACATTCCTTGAATTTAGTAACTTAGTGAAACAACAGCTTAAGGCTTCTGCACAGCACATGTGAACTGAGTTTGTTGGCAGCTCACAGAAGGGGCTTTTTTGAGAGACAAATGAGTTCCCCAAAGGCACCAATTTGCTTCTAGGGAGCAAAGAAAGGGAGACAGATGCCAGCAGGAATGCCACACAGCCTGTGGAAGGGTGCAACACCTTCCCCCTCACTAACCTCTCATGTCCTGCTAAACCAGTCCTACAGGCAGAGAGAGAGAGAGGAAGGGTTTAAGGTTTGAACCTGTCCCTGGGGACAGTCTGGTGGCAGCTGCAAGGGAAGGACATAGTGTCTCTGACCCAGCTGGAATTCCTCCATGAAGGGTAGACAGGTGTGCCCTGACAAATCACACAGGGACTCTCCCTTCTCAGGTCCCAGAGACTACATCTATTTCACACACATAGCAGGATTCCCTACACCACCCACACCATTTCCCCAGTCAGCAGAGCTCTGCAGGGCAGCATCACTTACCTTTAAACTCTCCTACCTCCTCAAGTGGAGCAAAGCTGGGCCAGTGGTCCTCCTCCAGCAAGCTAAGCTCCCTTACGGGGTGCTGCATCCCTCTGTTCCTCCTGCAGACAGCCACGAACAAGATGAAGGGCAAAGCCTGGAAACTCAACATGCGCACTGGAGAAGCGGCCACCCAACCACTTCTGCTCATCTGGACAAAGGTGACTCGCTGAGGCCTGAAATCTCACAGCTCGGGTTGGCGCTGGAGTTATTTACTGTTGTGCCGCCATTTGTATATCCTGCTGCACACCGCGGCCCACCGTCAGATGGGAAAGTGCTGAGCCTTTCAGTTTGCCACGTGGGTTAAGTCTCTAAGCGAGTTACTTATTTTGGATTATTTTAAATGAGCTATTTCTTGCTTCTAGGTAGGCTACTGTACGCCTTAACAGGAGTTCAGCTTTTCTATTGCCTTTGTGGCTAAACCCCACAAATGCCAGGCTGAAGTCATGTCTGCTTGTGAGAGATAACGAGTGACCATGCAAACTCGGGGCAGAACAAACCCTCTGAAGTACTGGCTCTGCTGAAGAAGAGGGTTTATTTTCTGCAGAGTTCAATTTCTCATTCCTCCCTTTAAGCTCCCTTTTGCCTGAGCCCACAAGAAACTAGCCCAAACCAGGCCGAGGTGTTGGAGACAGGCAGGGAGGTGGTGGAGGGAGGGACCACCTTCCTCAGTGGGCAGCTGTCCCAGCCTGGTGTCAGCGCAGTTCATCCCGGACCTGTGGCTCCAGAGGCGAGTGGGCAACTCTCGAGGAAAAGGGGGCTATGGTACCTCGGCCGCCTTTCTCCCACCCCACCCCGCTGGGGCCCGCTGCCCTGAGGTGCCGCCATGTCGCAGCGGCGGGGCGGGAAGGTGTGAGGAGAGCAACGCGTGCCGTGGACCGGCCGACCTCGGCGGCGGGCCAGGGCGGAGCGGAGTTTCACTTTCTGTCCCTGCTCTCTGCGAAGTGGGAAATCAAAACTAGGCGGCTGGAGTGGGCGCTGCTGCCCTCTGACGCGGCCGCCGAGAAAAGCGGCGCGGCAAGCGGTGAGGCAGCCTCACTCCGCCCGGCAGCACCGCCGCGGCAGCAGCTTCCCCGCTGCCCTCCGCGACCGCGCCCGCCCGCTCGCCCGCTCGGGTGGCAGCGGCTGGGCGGCCGCCGGACTGAGGTGGTCCTCTGCGCCGCAGGTGAGCTCCGGTGCGGGTAGACGTGGTGTCCGAGGGCCCGTCAGCGGGTGCGGTGTGAATGTGAGCCCACCGGGGCTTGAAGTGCTCCTGGTACTGCAGGAATTGGTAAGAAATCTTATTGCTGGTTTGCCAGATAGAACGAGCCAGAGCCACGGTGCACTAAGAGAAAAGAAAAAAGGAGAAGGGGGGAAAACCAGGAGCTGAACAAATGCATAGTTTGACAGCAAAGCGGGAAGTCTTGTTTCAGCCGCATCCAAGAGAAGTGTGGAGGTGAAGGGCTGGAGTCCCTGTGGCGGCACTTCGAGGAGCACCTCAAGGCTGCCACCTTGTCCCCAGAGCCACCATCTTGTCCCCAGGGCTGCTACCTTGCAGCCCACGTCCTGCTCCAGCAGCATCCCCCCGGCCACCTCCTCCCCAAGATACCTCTGAGGGGAAAGGAGAGGTGACGGCAAGGAAAAGGTGACAAGAGACAGAGGTGGTGGTCCTCCTCAGGCTGCGGTATGGGAGTGTGGAGGGACCACTGGGTGTTTGTCATGAGGGGCCGGTGTCTTGTGGAGCAGGCTGGGGTAGAAGGGAGGACGCAGGGTTGGAGTAGAAGGGCTAGCTGATCGCAGGGTGCAGGGTATGAGGAGGGTGTTGCTGCTGTCTTTTCTCACTAGCGTGGTCACTCGGCTCAGCCAAGCCACGTGCGCTGAGGGAGCAGTGCTAAGTCCTAACCCAGACCTACAAAGGAAACCGAGAAACAACCCTGCTCCTCGTGAAAGAGGAGAAATCGGGGGCAAGAAGGGAGCCTGCTTCTCAATTCCTCTGCTCACACACCAGTTTTTTTTCTTATATTTATATTTATGCAGGTCAAGGGCACATCTTAGGAATGTTGTATTTCCGATAGCCAAAATGAGGCAGTTCTGTGCAAGGGTTGGGAAGCTGTGTTTGTGTCCTTGCTCCCGTACTGGAGTTCCTGCTAGTAGTGCCTGGGGGAGAGTTTCAGTGAACCAGAGACTCAAATACTCCCATCTCTGTATCCACCGGCACCTTCCTGCCCTAATATCTTTCCACCTATTTCTCAAGTCACCCAAAGCCTTTTAGCTCTAAGCTTGCTCTTTCATCCCACCCTTAATCCTACCTCTCCTGCCAAGAGCTGGGTCTTGCAAGTTTGCTCCATCCTTGGTACATCCCTAGCTGTTGTTTAGCTACCTCTGTCCTGTCTGCCCCCTCCTTTTGGTCTGTGAGCATTACTTACCTTGTGGGTGATGTTACACCAACTAAACCCACTGGCTCTGGCTGTACAAAGATGGGCTTCCACTCCAGCTGGGCTTTCAGAAACCTGAATGCGCCATTAAATAATTTCCAGGGGAAGAGGCAGTGTGAATTCAGTCTGTTTTGCTGAGGAAGAAATCGAATCTAAATTCTCTTTTCCTGTGCAGCTGTTCTAATCACCAGGTTTGTATATAAAAAGCAATATTCTTGAATTTATCTTTGAATGCCTGAGTTAATTTTTTTCCCCCAAATAAAACTCCTCAGCAAATTCAGCAATATTTAGTGAACCTGAGTGTATGACACTGAGTGCAAAAGTAGTCTTCAGAAGTAAAGAATCAGAAGTACAGTTGGGAAAAACTATACTTAAGTTTAAAGGTAATACTTGGAGAAAAAAAAATCAATTTTAGTTTCCCTACCTGGTAAATTCTTCAGAAAAGTTTGTTATTTAACATCAGGCACAGTTAACCTGAAAAATAACATGCTTTTAAAGCGAAGATTTTCTTTTTGTGAAAGGCAGAGCCAGGATTTTTGCTTATTTCCCTTTCTTGGTGTCTTTTCTTCATTCTTCCAGCACCTGGCCTCAGGTTCATTTTGTATGCTGTTTAATATTTCTGAGCATTTATTTTTTTCCCCCCTGTGAAAGCTTCTCTAATGATATCTTTTTTTCTGAATTTGCCTCCCTGTTGGAGGTGGGCTTTTAAAAAGTTTCATTTTTTGTGTAATTGCATTTGAACATTTGTCACATTGTTTTGTTTGTGTATTTTTACTTTGCTTTAGTTTGGTGATTTTTTTTTTAAGCTTTTCTTTGAAGAGCCAGTAGCTGAGTCCTAAAAGACTGTCAGAGTAAAAGTCTGTTCAATACTTCCTTGAAAACCAAGGCATTATAATAGTTCTTTTGCTTAAACGGTTACTTTACCTGTGATCACTTGAAAGATCGTAAAAAGAAACGGATATTTAGTGCTTAAATGTCTTAGAAAATGACAGTCCAAAGTGCCAAAGTAGAGCTGCGACTAAGGTGCTTAAGGACAATATGGAGAGCCCAGTAAAGGAAACAAACAAATACTTATCAGAAGGCTAGAGAAGGTGAAATTTGCCTTTTTGAGTACTTGGGATACTTTGAGTGATAGAGCATTACTTTTACTAAATAGAGGAGCTTTGCAACATCTTCCATTTGGACAATTTTAATAGTATTATTTACCAAATCTTCTTCATCTGGAGTTCCCTGGCTAGGTGAAACTGTTTCTGTGGAACTGAATGTTCATTTATTTATTTAACAACAAAAGGAAGACAGGATGTTCAGTTGCATCAAGCTCCATGTTTGTTACCTTGCCAATAGCCCACATACCTTCAATACCCATGTTAATTTAAATATACCAAATGTTGTTACAGTAATCTTACTAATTTTATTGTCATTCCAGCTTTTTCATCATGCAGGTATCAAACGCAGTTTTGTGTTTCTGGGTGCTCTCCCTCGTTCTGATCTTTCTGTGTCTTTCTGCAGTCCTTTTGTCTCTGTGCAATATCGTTGATGGGACAAAGAAGAGGACGTCAACAAAGAAGCAAGAAACTACAGCTGGCATTAAGTGAGACCATGGAGGCAGAAGCAAACATCCAGAATAATAAAGAGGAAGCCAAAGAGCTGAAGGCCAAAGACCAGAGGATAATATCAGTCTTTGGTGTGGCAGACTTAAAAAATGGTAATAATGTTTTGTCTGTTCTTCACTTTCATATATTCTAGTGCCTACTGTTCCATTCTCTGTCCTTAGGCTTCAATTTCTCCTGTTGTTTTCATCTTTGTTGAAGAATATACAGACAATTCTCATTTTGTCCTGTAACAATTTTGTTTTTTGGGAAGGGATTACATGAGGATCTCAGAGTTTTTTCCCCTTTTAAGTCCTCAGATTGGCCCTTGTAACCAAAAAGGTCTAGATGCTAGCCCTGTCTCTTGACAAACACAGCCAGCATTGCTTCTGAATTTGCTAAACCATGAACTAGGCCTTAGTTATTCTGCTACATCATGAGATTGTCCTCTCAAAAGCTGTCATTGGTATTTCAGGTGTACATACTGTTCTACCCCACCCTTAACCACTGACTGTATGCATTTCCAAGTTGTTCTGAGTTTCCATTCCATGTCCTCTTTCCCTTTCCCTTTGGTGATGACTTCAGAAGAAAAACTTCTCATTTCTAACCACAATTTCTTATACCCCTTTGGGCCACAGAATATGCCATCTTTTTATATGTAGTGTAAACAGCTGTGACTTGCTTTTTCCGCTCCTCTCAGACTAGTTCCTTTCTTTGAAACTGAGACAAAGAATACCGGAGGTAGGCTGAAGTGGAAACTTAAAGCCTGTGTATTAGGAAGACATCTAGCATGTGGTCCCACAATGTAGCTTTTCATTTTGTTACTAGGCCTGGATGTGTAAAAGGTTGAATACAGGCAGCCCTTGACTTATTTTTTTTTAAATTTTGTTTAAATGTGTTATGAGAGGGCTGAAAATAGAGAAACTAGGAGACATCCAAGTGTAATAATACAGGCTTACTTGGGTTTTTCTTGTCAGTTGCCAAACAGATGTTGTCTGCTTGAGGAACATAAGAATAGATTGAACACTTTCTCAAATCAGGCCAAGATGCTGGGCCTATGCGCTGGGTGTCTGAATCTGTGCAAGAGAAGTTTGTCACTTACAAGGAATTTTTGCTTTCTTTTCTTGTACTTATCTCCAAGCATTGCTTCCTCTTTTTCTGTGCCTACAGAAGCTATTGGACTGTACAACATTGGAGAGAACTGTTGTCTGAACTCCCTGCTCCAAGTGTTCTTCATGAATATACATTTCACTAGGATACTTCGAAGGTACTGCCTGCTTGAACTACCTGAGATACTTCCATTGTTGCTCTGTTGTCTCTACTCCTTTTTTGTATGGGATGTACATTGGAAAGCTTTGACCGTCAAGGGGCTAGCAAGGTGCTTTCAGCTCACTCAGCAAGGTCTCTGCCTTGTTGTGTCTGCCATATACAAGGGAGCCTGCAAAGGTAAAAGTTGCGGTTTTCTGACTTGTTAGTCATCTCTGATTCATGTGCTGGCTGCACACCGGTAAGCTGCAGTCCTGAACACTGGATCTTTATGACTTGTATCTCTGTTTTCCATAACATGATATGATTTTACTCAGATATGCTCACAGGATACGTTGTGTGTAACCATATCCACTATTAATTTTGTAACTTCATGCATGTAAACATAAACATGTTGGTGTTCCATAGCCTCTGGCTCCTAATTGTCCTGGCTAACCCTGATAGGGAAGAATAAGTGTTGTTGCAGATAGCAAACATGTAGTGTTATTTTATTTTGTGTGACTGTGCTGTCTACTTGTTTGTGAGGAGGATTTGATCTTCTCCCTCCCTACCAACCACACTGAAAACTGGTTTGATTTTTTTTTCAGTTTGCTCCGTTCACTGCAGCTTTAATCATCTAAGATCATTCCTGTTCAGTCTTTCATTCTCCAAATTTCTTCCACACTCTCCAGTGTTCAGAGGGGGAAGTGAAGTTACAGGCATGCAGAGATGAGAATTGTCACAAACGGGCAAAGCTAAATAATGTAGACAGTGGGTTACCATTGTTATTTGAAGAAAGACTTAGAAAAAAACATGGACTGCAATAAATTTAGGGAGGATAAAGAGCTTTCCAGTTGTCACATAGTTGAAATACAAGCATTATGATATACACACCCATGAAATTTTGAGGGTATGTTGAGAATGAAGGCATGAACAGGTGGGAGGCAAGAACAGCTCTGAAACTGGCTGTAACTAATGTTTATAGACCCCAGAAAACACTTTAGGTCCTGCTCAGTTTGCCCCTTATTCAGGGACAGGCCAACTTAAAATTGTGGCCTTTTACTTTAGAACTGTCAGCCTGCACTGTGGGATGAGCTAATGCAGGTGTCTGCTTCCCATTTTTTCCTTCTTTTGCTAAAAACGTGCCCATTCTGGTTCCTCTTGAGTTGCTATGTCTGCTGTCCACCTCTGCTCCTTCAGGTGTCGTGTCTAATAATTCTCCATTGTACTGCTTGCTTACCATTCATGTTGTTTCTTTTAGGATCATAGTGCCAGCACCTGCTGCGCAGAAGAGGAGTGTCCCATACCAAATGCTTCTGCTGTTGGAGTCAATGCAGTGTGGCAAGCGGAAAGCTGTTTTTCCCACAGACCTCACTTTCTGTCTTTCAGAACACAGAGTGAAATGTAAGCAGCACTGCTTCTTGCCCACCTCTGTCTGCAGACCAGGGATGTTAATTATTAAGCACTAACAAGCAGTGCAGACTCTGACATCTCATTCAGTGATTCAGAAATGTGAGGAGTTAGGTACATGCTGATGTTGTGCATTTTATAGCTGCATCCCAGTTGTGAGTGAAATGTTGTGTCTTACTTGTGAATAGGGGAAAAAAACAACCCTGCTGGATATCCTTGCTGATGTCCAAAGGGTGGGAAGACTATCAGACTCCTAGAAGGCTCAGCTACTGATACTGGCCAGAGGGAAAGGGCTGTGCAGGGCAGAGAGAGGAAAGCTTCTAGCTTAAGTTATCTTGCTATACTGGCATGTTAATAGTGAAACAACTGCTATATCTTATTAGAAGGAAGGTATCGTGGAAAAGATACTGAGTTCACCCAGATCCTCAAGAATGGAAACCATATCCTTCTTGTTCCTTGTTATAAGGGCAGAGGGAAGAATTTGTTGGCTTAACCTTACATCTGGGCAGGGTCCCAAAGGAGAGAGATTGTTAAATGCATGGGTGACAGGTGAAAATGGGATGCTGAGGTCTGTTTATGTGTACAAATACACATGGTATACCCAAATGCCCTGATCCTTATCATATAAAAGCCATAACAGGACAGCACTGAAAGAGACAGATGGTAGCCAGCCCAGACCTATATTAAGGAGGAACATGAGATAACTTGAATATTTTTGTTGGCATCATTTCCCCCCCTGAGACTGAATGGCTCTGCATTCCGCCTTCTCTCTTTCAATTAAAGAGAGATGCCCAAAGAGAGCTGGTAAATCTTGACAGTTTTCCACCTTGTCCTTCTGCATTAAAATTCAGGTGTGGGTCATAAAGTCCTATATCCCAGCAAGTGGTGCTTTCCTTGGATTGCAGATGTGGTATTAGATGTGAGGAAAGGTATATTTTCTGAGCTTCATTTAGTCAAGGGTGTCTGTAATCTTACCAGAACCTAGCTGAAGTCAGTACCTGTGGACTTGAAGGGAAGTTGAAAGTGCTTGTGCCTCAGGGTGTTGGATTATTCCACAAAATTTGCTTCACCTATGACCGAGCATAGAGGTAGTCCAGAAATATCAGGATTTTGCTAAACTATATGTAGCTTTTGCCCAGTTCCTAAATCTTGAGTTCATCATGAGCTAAGAACATCAGTTTTTCACATTCAAGGATATGGAATTTTTTTTTCCCCTTAGTTCAATCTTTAAGCAATTCTCTGCTCAGACATTTTAAACAAGCTGTGCATTGAGCTGTATCCCACCATCTTAGATTTCTTAATATGCCAGTTTAGCCGGTGTGGAAAGCCAAAGCATAATGTTACTGCTGAAACTCTGCTTTTTACCTGTGTAGGATCAAGGGGTTTATACCATTCTGTGATGAGACGTATGGATAGGCCTCCATATCATTTTTATTTCAGCACTCAGAAGTGTTAATAGCCTTAGCAAGGGGATGGGGGAGACAAGTCTGTGGAGTAACAAAGATTAAAAAAGAGAACAACTACTAAGACTCCACACATTAAACTAAGAAGTCAAAAGGCATGTCACTNGTTCACTGACAATTGTCCTAAATTAAATTCTTAAAATTATCCCCTATTTGGATCTTTCCTCACATCTTTCAAATGGGAGAGGGAATCTTGATTTCATAGGCTTCAGCATTTTGAATCCCAGTGAAATTTTGTTCAACCTGCTTTTAGGGCATGCCAAGGTCTCCATTCTAATGGGAAAGCTGATTAATAACAGAAAAATTGGTGTTTTGCAACACTGATTTTAGCTACCTTGCATTTCTTTGTTTCTCAAATTTCTACAAGCATTTATCGGTGCATCTTGGCACAGCTCCTCCATTCTTTGAAGTCAGCCATGGGCATTTCATTATAATTAGTCGTTGTTATTATGTCATCTATATGACAGTCCCTCCCAGAGAGGCTGTGTAAGGTGAAAGAAAGTGACTCTTCTTAAACCTACTGTTATAGTTTTATTCATATAGAAGACAGGCTCCTGTTGAAGTTCCAAACAAAATAGTAAAATTCTGCATCAAAACATTTAACTGTCTGATCTTGTTATAGGCTGTGTCTTTCCCCTCTGCTAGGGGATGAGGGGAAGGAGTTGTTTTCCTTTAAATGGTGGGAAGTACCCTGTCGCATAAGTCAATGTCAGATCCGGGTTCAAGCCTTAAAGCAGTAACATTGGCTGAAGTAAGGTCTCCACATGGGCTTTCCCACCTACAGAGGGAAATACTTCAGCTGTGTTCTTCATAAACCTTGTTTTGTCCCTTTTTTACCCCTCCAGGTTAAAGAGCTGAATGATTTGTACACTATCTGTGTACAGGAGCACCTGGCCTGTCAGAAATGCTCTTTTGAAGTTAAAAGGAACAGCAGCATACTAACCCTTCCACTCCCACTGTTGGATTCCAGTTCTCGCATGCTGAAAACTCTGGTAAGTTCAGTGGCAGCACTGTTTCCTTAGGAAGAAGATTCCCCTCTGTTCACTCTGGGAGCCTTCTCCTTGCAGCACTGGTGTCTCCTGGGACTCATCTAGAATCTCTGCAACAATCTCTGCAAGGTGTCTGGGGCTTTGAGGTGATCTTTTCTCATTCACATTTGTTTTAAGGGGTTCTAAATTTCTCAAAAAAATTGATTTAGGGGATGGAAAATAAAGTCCTTGAATCGTCTTTCTGAAAAGAGTGTTGACTAAATACTCTGTAAGACTCAAAGACTCATAATACAGAGTGAGGTATACCTGTGAGACCTTAGATACCACAGTGAGGTGCCCTAGATAACTTGCAATCCCTGGCCAGACACACTACATTTGCCCACTGTGGTGTTCTTTTACTGTTAAATCATGTTGTGGTTTCAACCCAGCAGGCAGCCAAACCACACAGCCACTCGCTCAATCTCCACTGGCCGCAGTGGGATTGGGGAGAGAAATGGAGGGGTAAAGGTAAGGAGGCTCATGGGTTGAGATAAGAACAATTTTATAGTTGAAATAAAATTAATAATAATAAAAATAGTAAAAATAATATAGAAATGAGTGATGCACAATGTAATTGTTCACCACCTACTGACCAAGACCTAGCCCATCCCTATCAAGCAGTTCCAGAGGAGAGAAATCCCAAAATCACAATCCCAGAAGAGAGAGAGTGAGCTTCCTGGCCAATGCTCATCTATATATCAAGCATGGCATTGCATGATATGGAATATCTTGTTGGCCAATTTGGTTCTGTTATTCTATG
>VZTO01022825.1:86931-196691 GCA_013400615.1 Syrrhaptes paradoxus | reverse complement strand
GCAGGACCTTGCACTTGGCCTTGTAAATTTCATGAGGTTTGCGTTGGCCCACCTCTCCAGCCTGTCACGGTCCCTCTGGATGGCATCCCTTCCCTCCAGCGTGTCCACCACACCACACAGCTTGGTGTCATTGGCAAACTTGCTGAGGGTGCACTCCATCCCACTGTCCATGTCTCTGACAAAGATGTTAAACAACACTGGTCCCAGCACCAACCCCCGCGGAACACCACTTGTCACCAGTCTCCACTTGGACGTTGAGCCATTGACCACAACTCTTTGCATGCGCCATCTAACCAATTCCTTATCCAGCGAATGGTCCTTCCATCAAATCCATGTCCCTCCAACTTAGAGACAAGGATGTGTCAAATCCATGTCAGTATATTATCAACTTTCTTCTCATACCGAATCCCATGCTAAATCTAAAACACAGCACTTTTCTAGCTACTAAGAAGAAAATTATCCCAGCTGAAACCAGGAGAAATCAGTACTGCCATTTGATATCCAGATACAGCAGTGATGGTGGTTATGTAGGTGTTGCCACAAATAGACAGTGGATTTTTCAGGTGACACTGGACCATTGGACATTGTTTATTCTCTAAGCAGTTTATACTGTTTCAGCCTAAAGGAACTTCTTTCAAAACCTCTAAGGCTTTCAAGTAGGTAAAAAAGACACTTGTGCATCAACATATCTTTTTGTGGAAAACGTGGTACTCTATTTTTTTCAACTAATGTAATCATACCAGCAGTTAGGAAAAATGTGGTACCCTTTTTTAGCCTGCCAGGCAATCTTTTGTTCTTTGGATAAAATGTGCTTTCTGTAATTTTGCTGCCTGCATGTACCCTGTACAAGTAGAAATAGAAATCCAGCTTGAAGGAATTCAGTTGAAAGAAATCTGTCTTTTTAGGAGGACTGTCTGCAATACTTTTTCCATCCTGAAGAGCTGACTGATCACAATATGTGTTTCTGTGAGCAGTGTGGAAGGAGAACACCTTTTTTGCAGGTAATCAGAGAATTACTTCCCCATATGTGTCTTATACCCAGAACTCTCTTTAGGACTGGGGAGGTGGGGAAAGGACTCAAGCACATCAGTTTAAGAGGAGATTAACAACTCAAAGACTGTCAGCAAAGCAGTGTTAGCTAGGTATAAACCACATGCATCTTTCTGGTTAGGAAGTTCCCTACTGTAGATGTAGCTCTAGCAACAAAATAATGCTTTCTTGGGTTTTAATAGAAGTCACTGAGGGATGTAGCATTTCTGTACCAGCAGAAAAGCTTCTGCTGGTTTATGTTCTGTTCCCACTGTGGAGCTTTACACTGCTGCATAGCTTCAAGGGTAGATTAGAATATGTTGCTAGAGCTGTGCATATGCATAAAAGTTGTCTACTGTTGGATGATTTCCTTTCTTCCTGATTCTCCACTGGGCTCCCCATTTTTTACAGTATTGGTCTCTGACAACCAAGGAATTAGCTGTTCTATGAAGAGGTAAGTGCATTGAAGAGAGAGGTGTGTGAAGGACACTGCCTCAGCTCAAGGCTTTCCACGTCATTTTCACCACTGGGCCACCTCCAAGGCCACAATGCATTCATATATCTTGGTGGCAGCCATGGCAGCAGCAGTAATATCAACAAAGGCAGTGCTGGAAGGAATGAACTGTCAGCTTTGTGTCCTTCATGGAGCTCGAGTGGCCACATGTCACAAGGAAGTTGCCTTGCCTCTTCTCACCAACCTAGTGCTATCATCTTAGGATTAAGAAAGCAGATGAGAAATGAAACAGCCCATGAGACACCCACAGCTGGGTGCTGATCATTCTGAAGTTGAGAAACTGGGTTATCACAGCTCTGTTACGTGTATGTGTCTCGTGTGCAGATGAGCTACAAAGATTTGGCATCTGCTGTCTGGTGGAACTGGAGATCATTCATTGACTCACTGACTTCTCTCCATGCTACATTCACTGGGTGACAATGGCTGTTTCCACCCCACCTCCCTAGGGTTTGTTCCTCAGTTTTCAATTGCATTATTTATCGCTTTGCAGAGCATGAAGCTAGTCCATCTGCCACAGACTCTGACGATACACCTAAAGCGCTTCTGTTTTGAAAAACTGGCCTATATTCACAAGCTTAGTCACTGTCTGCCATTCCCACAAGACCTTGATTTCAATGCAGTCTTGACAGAAAATCAGTGCCAAGCAGACGACAATGAAAAGGTGAGATACTCCTAATGCCCTATTTAAAAAGGGCACATTTTCTTCTCCCATCTGCTCTAGTCTCATAAAAACTTAAGAGATCACACGAGTACTTGCCCTCAGTCAAAGCACCTGTCTTAAAAACGTATGTCTCGCATTCCATTGTTTTAACTGGTTCAGGCGTTATTTGACTTTCTGTGCTCAGACTAAATCACCAAAGGCACCGTAAGTTGAGCTTTCTGCCGTAAGGACAAAACCCAGGCTTTATTCAAACAAATGGATGAACAAACAAACCAATCTCTGTTTTTCTGAGAGTGTTTAGCGTAACTTTTTCTTCAATTTCTAAATACACTAAAGAAAAGATGAAAACACAGTTCATTTGGACGACCAAACCCAGACATTGTAAACAGTGTCTTAGAGGCAACTTCTGTCCTGTGGTTCAGCCTCCAGGGCAAGATGGCCTCAGTGAGCAGCACACCTACTGCTTTGCAGAGGTCACCAGTCCAAGACAGGGAAACTCCATTCCTGGCAGTTTCCCATGCAGTGTTGTTTGCCACAAAGTTGAAGTTAGCAGGGAGATGACAGCTTTGGCAAGCAGCTGAGAGTGATCTGCTGCCCTGGATCTGTTCCCCTGACTGAGAAATAACAAGGGAAGCTGTGGCAACAGCAAAACCATACTGGTGCAGTGTTGGCTGCAGTGTAACACCTTTGCTGCCCGTTTGCTATCCTACTGCCTTTTTCACTTTCCTGTTGCCTCCAGGGAGGCTGCCAGCCCATAGCTGGCAGGCAAAACTTTTGAGAGTAAGAATGAAAAAGGCAGCATCCTCAAGGCCAGTCTAATCTTTCTCATTTTTCCTTACAACATGCACACCCTTGCTGTCCTGGCTGCTGCTTCTCTTCAGCCAATGGCAAATGAGAACTGCTGCACTGAAAGTTACTCTTTGTGGCTCTTCACAGGCTGGCTGGCAGTATGAGCTTTTTGCCGTTGTTGCTCATTCAGGATCGACTACTTGTGGACACTACTGTGCCTATATTCGAAGTCTCACAGAATGTAAATGGTATTGCTTCAACGATTCTCAAGTTTGCCAGGTGAAGACCCAAACCCACATTTCTTTTGTAGCTTGCTGGACACTCCTCCACATCTCATTCAGTCTGACTGACTGCTGATTAAAGAGAACCAGGAAAGAAAACTAAAGCTGTGTACTCTGAGCTGAGGGCAAAGAGTCTCTAGCTTCTGTACCAAACAGGGCCTCAGGTTCTGGTTTGCATTTTGCAGAAGCAGCCATTTGCTGTATACCCTACTTTATGTACTCTAGATCTGTTCAATGTATGTGTTCAGAAGAGGCAAAGGAACTGTTTTTCCTGAAGGGTAGAAGCAATAAACCGATCCATTAAAAGGTGTTTAGTTCCTGGAAGTACCACTTATACCATTCTAACAAGGATTGCTGTGCTGGTATCACAATGCACCCACCTCTTAAGAATTTTTACCAGCCTTCACTTGTGTGTTTTTCATCTCTAGGTATCATGGGATGATGTTAAATGCACCTATGGACACTCCAACCTCTACTGGTAAGCAAACACATCTCTGTTTTTACCTGATGCTGCTCTGGCGTTTGGAATTAGGATAGCAAAGAGACGGAAGACAAATTGTTTGAAATGAATATTGCCTGGGATGTATAGGGCATGTGGGAGGGCAGAAGAGGCATCCTTGTGTTCTGGTTACTCTGATGTGACTGTATATATGACTACATATACAGTATACCAGGAGCATGCAGGATTAATGAGTAGTCTCAAATGGGGCTGCAGGAGTAGTCTTGTTACTTATGATTGCCACGTGGACCCCATATCCTTCCTGAAGTTAGACACATCAGTCAGGATTCCTCCATGCTCTTTGTTTTGATGCATCATAAGAAAATAAGCCATGGAGAGAGATAATCCCTCCTATAAGCTATTGTGCTGTCGGGGTCACCTTCATATGCTGCCCCAGGAACCCTGGAGAGGGCCAGTTCAGTTGACGTAAACCTCAAAAAGCTGAGCAGGAGCAAACCTGGGAGGTTACATGCAACCTGGATCTTCAAACATACATCTTGTTTTGCTTTTTCTTTGCTTCCACAGGGGACAAACGGCTTATCTGTTGATTTACATGAAAAAACATCCTCAGTAGCCTTATCCAGGAGTATCAGAATGTCTCGGGAAGCTGTGCATTGTCCCTGAAGCTCAGCACCTCTGTGCCAGTGTGGACATCACAAGAAAGACATTCTGGACTCAGTCAGTGACCTCTGCCTTCACACTTATTTATGAAAAACGTGCAGGAGAGACTCGGCTAGAGAAAGGATCTAAGAACATTGCACCTAGAAATGTTTTTTTCCATATGTTTTTGATATTTATGTGATTCTGTATATTAATTTCCTCTTAAAAGATAGTAAAGTTAGTCATTGTCTCTGCTGACTTGCCATTGATGCCTAGGTTCCAATACAGGGGAAGAGTTTGGCCTGAAAGCCTGCATGATTGTTCCAGGGAGGCACGTGGTGTGGCTGGAGAGTTGTAATAGTCATGCCTAGGCAGGAAGACCGTAAGAGCTTGAGACTTTCTCTGCCCTTTAGCACCATGTTAGATGCTGGCAAGTTGGGCAGGGGATCCCAAAAGTCTTGAGAAACAGCTGGAACAAGGACCAGAATTCTTACGACACATGCACCAGTGATGTTTAGTCCTTAATACCTTCCTGAAAATTAATCACTGCAGGGGTTGAGATATGTTTGAAAGTTGGTGTTAGCATAAAGAGGTGCTTTCAAATCAGGAGCTCTCACAGTAGTTCCAATTTATAAGATGAGTTTGTATATATATATATATATATGCAGATTATTATTGTTTTAGCATGCTTAGCAGGCATTTATATGTGTTTTCTTTCACATATAGAGGAAAATATTCAGAGTAACAGAGATTCTGAAGCTAGCTGGTGATTTTGCCTATACACTATGATAAGAGGAGGAGTGAGATGCCTTGATGTGCTTGAACTTTTGGGATTTTCCTTTAGTACTCTTCAGCTGGTTGCCAGCTGGAATTGTCTTGCTTTCTCCATTCCTTCTCTGCCCATGAAGTGGAAATGTCCCTCAAGCAGAAAGTGTTCTGGAGAGAAAGTGAGTAATTTTTAAATCTCCTGCTGAGTCCTGCCACTCTGTGCTGTTGTTTCAGCCTGTGCTGTCATGGCAAGACCACACAGCTGGAGGAAAAATGTAGAGAGAGCTAGAAAGGAAGGCTGGTAATGTGGCAATCAGAAGAAGAGTGTTCTGAAAGCTCATCACAAGACTTGGCTGTGAGGAAAGTTAAAAACTTTGGTCATGATGCTTTTAAAGCACTCATTGTGGTAAGTCTTGATGTACCACTGTCAGTGAAAGGAGCAGTGATGCCAGTAGTTTGAGATTGTCCTGTTTTGGGCTGGGATAGAGTTAATTATCTGCTTATTAGCTAGAATAGTGCTGGTTTTTGGGTTCAATATGGGATTTGATATAAGAATGTTGATAATATAGTGGTATTTTTTGTAGTTGCTAAAAAATCAAGGAATTTCCAACTTCCCATGTTTTGCTAGTGTGCAAGTGCACAAGAAGCTGGGAGGCAGCATAACCAGAGCAACAGATCCAAGTTGGCCATGATTCCATATCATACAATGTCATGCTCGGTTAGATGAGCACTGGCCAGGAAGCTCTCTCTCTCTCTTCCAGGACTGCAGTTTCAGGACTGTCTCTCCTCTGGGATTGCTAGCTGGGAATGAGCTGGGCCTCGGTCAGTGTGTGGTGAGCAGTTGCACTGTGTATCACTCATTTGTACATTCTGTTGTTATAAGAATAATTATTATTATTTTTAAAATTTTATTTTATTTCAATGATTAAATTATTCTTATCTCAATCCACAAGTCTCCTTACCTTTACCCCTTCAATTCTCTCCCGCATCGCCTGGGTCAGGGGAAGGTGAGTGTAGTGTTTGGCCGCCAGCTGGGTTTAAACCACAACTGAGATCTAAAAGTACCTTCTAGCATAACATATTCTTTGACAGTATCTTTACAAGGGTACTGTTTTTGTGGGACTGAGCACATTTTAAAATTACTAATTCAGTTATAATAGCAGCTACACATAATCTGATTTTATTTTGATAATCATAGAATCATAGAATGATTTCCCATAACCTTTGGGAATGCGTTACATTCTTTCTAAAGCACATTGCAATAGGTGAGTAAGAAGACTAAGTTCCTGTCTGCCTTATCCAGCACTTTGCATATGGAAGTATCTGAAAGATGGTGCACTTCCAGAAATTGAGAAGTTAATGGGTTAAGAGACTGACAAGATATCTGTAATTTGATATAACCTGAAAATTAAAAACAAGCTATGCTTATGAAGAATGCCTCAAAGGTGTCATAACCTTACAGGTATACTACCTTTGAAGGAAGCAATTGCTGAGATATAGTAAGAATCTTGTTAGTTAGTAACTCAGTGAAAAGTAGTCAATGTTTTTTGAATAAAATAGTATGGGAAAAGTTCCATAGAAAATAAATCCTGTGGATTATTCACTGTCTGTTTTTCCTAAACACCATAAATGCAGCTGGGAGGCTACGGGCCACATGCACAGAGGTTGTATGCTCAGAGGAAGTATTCAGGCTAGAGCTACTGCTAATGGTTAGCTCGAAGAGCCAAGGAAATGAGGCTAAACCTTCCCTGGGCACTTTGCCCTTGTGCTGGGGACACAATGGGTTTATTGTCAGGTTTGCTGTTATGTGAAAGCTTATATTGCTTCCAGATCCAGATGGGCCATTGGAGGTGCGCAAACTGCATCGCGTGTAGATTTAAAAACTCTGCCCGACCTAAGCTGCTTTTGCAAAAAGTCACCTCGGCTGCCTCTGCGTCCACAGCAAAGCTCAGTCGTATGCTGGACCCCCAACGACGACTTTTAACTAAGAGCATGGGATTCAGCGCTAGTGTATTGATACACAGTTAGAACGTGGAGACCAGTTATGTCACGGGGTCCACCTCGCCCAATGGCTGGCTACAGAAAAGCACCACCTGGATTTCTGCCAGAAAAAATTTTTCCACTGCAGAGCCACCACAAAGGAGTTGGTATTATTTGTCCTGTGTTTCAGCCACTGTGTAAATGAAGCTTAAAGTGGGTAGCAAGGGCTTTGAAAAACCAGATAAAGCCAAGAGGACATGTGTGGGGAGATTACTGTAAATCCTGGTAACAGTTCTTTTCTGGTTTTTGTTTGGTTTGGGATTACCATGTTTTAAGGGAAAAAGCAGTAGCAAAATACACAATCTCTGCTTCATCTCTGACAGACTCCTCCTCAGATTCAGATATCATGCACCTTCAAGAAACACACAGAAAAATAAAAAAAAATCAAATATATTTAATATCTACTATTATATATAATAAATATACATCGCACACACATATAATCTCTAAAACTTCAGTATGTTGTAAATCCCAAAATTATACATGAAAGTAAAAAAAATATTTTTTGATACTTTACTTCTAGTATAATTTTAATTTACAAGAGTCATCTATCAACTAGCTATCACTGGTATTTACACAAAAATGCTGCACATGAGATCTACATTTAAAAAAGACCTTCAAAAAAGGCCCTGTCCTAATATGGATTAAAAACCATGGGTTATTAAGACTGTAGTTACTCTAAACTACAATGAAATATGTAAATCATATTAGGACTTAGCATTACTAGTCATTTTATCAACAATAGCTTTACTGACAATTTTGTGGATCACAATAATCTGTTGTGTCTGATAGGTTCCAGTAGTCAATCCTGTGATGATATTCCTGCAGGGGAACAGTGAGAATTTTGATACCTTAAATCATCAAAGGCATCTTCTTCTAACCTTTGGTAAGCAGTTTCTCTCACTGGCAGTTGCTGCCTTTTTTGTCCTCTGGGGACAGCTTCAGCTGTTGCCCTCCTGGAAGCCGACGCAGGCCCTTCGCTGGCTCCTGGCGTTTCCTACAGCACTGCTTCACAGGCAGCTTTGTCTTGCTGGACTCTTGTACTCAAAGCTAAGTTTCTGGTCCTGCCTTGCCTGAGGCCATACTTCTCCCAGGGAAATTTTGGTGATGTCAAGCCAGGGCTGGCTTTGCCAGTAACGTCTATGCTGGTCTATCTTCTGGCTGCACAGCTTTGGGCTTGAAGCTGTGAGCAGGAGGTGGCACTTTCCTACAAAGTGCAAATAGAAACCTCAAACAACCTTTCAAAGGTATTGTATGAAGCAATTAGTTTTCAGAAGAGAGCTAATTAGCTCTGACTCCGTGCTGTTTCCCACGTGGCTGGCTTATATTTTACCAGCTTCAAGTTGGCAGGCTTAGTGCTGTTTGCACCTGCCTGTGGAAATGTGCCCAGGAGTCACCAGCACTTTAGAGAGCTTTATAGATAACGAAAATTTCTTTGATAATTGAAGTAGAAATAAACTGGAAGAAAAATGCTTCTGAGCTAAATTTACCTGAATTAAAGAAAAAAGTCCTAAGTGCTGAGAAAAACTGAACAAGGACTTAACAGCAAAGTGAATGAAGACCTTCACACAGGCTTAAGACATACTCTGAGCCAATGATTGTTTTTCTAATAATTGTTTTCCTAAAATAGACTAATGACTGAAATTTCTGCAGCTGGTGAGATGCCGTTTGATTCAGTATGAAAATGTGCTTTGCTGTGTGTGGGATGGGCAGAGCAGCGAGTGGGATGACTCTCTTCATGTCCCCCTTTGGGATGTGCAGAGGGGAGGGTCAGGAACTGGGAGAGTCCCCCTCATTCAGGAGGTGGCTACACATCCCTGAAGGACAGGAGACACGACAGCTGTACTGGAAGGTCAGACTGTTGTTAGTCTACTAGTGAGCTGAAGTGAATTTCTTCCTGTCCTTGGTTGCAGACCAGCCGTACAGGTACCTCAGCAATCTCTGTGACCAAGGCACCAGGTGGATGATGCAGAGCTCTGTGGTCATCATCTATCTTTCCTCTATGTAACCCATTTTTCTCATGGATAAAGAGAAAACCACTGAAGTGCATCAAATCTCCAGATAGCACACTGAGTGCTGCAACTGCTGGTTAAAGCTTGCTTTCAGTGCACAATTCAGGCAGAAGAAGATTGATCTTTTTGACCTCAGAAATAAAATTTAAAAGGGTTCTCCTTTGGCTTGTCCCAAAGCTGCAGTGATCTGTGTATTCCAATCAAAATCCTTGGACACAGGGTTGAGGTGCCCATGATCCAGGGTAGTCCTGTCTCCGACTGCCGGGGGAAAGGCCAGGCTGTAGGACGGAGGAGCGAGAAGGTCTGCAGCGCAGAGCCATGCAGGAAAGGTCAGGCTGCAGGCAGAGGTGATCACTGCTGGTTGAGATGAGGACGAGCAACGACTTGAGGATACAAGAAGGAAACCATCTGATGTGAAAAGGTACAAAATCTTAAAGAAAATCTGCTGCTGGAGGACAAGAGGTTGGTACCACTGGAGACCTGTTGTAGGAAGCAGCAGGGTGGACCCTTGGCCACCTGCCTGGTGCTTACTGGCCTGCATGGGCTCTTTGAGTGCCTGTCCTGGGAGCGCTGAGCGTGCTTGTGCTCAGCCTCATGGCCCTGCAGGCTTTGTTGATTTTTATCTGTGTTAACTTCAGAACAACAGGTTTATGCTTTCAGGTTGAGCTTATTCTGCATGGAGAGTTTGCATGCTGTAAAAAGTGCCTGAACAGAGTGACCTGCCCTGGGCCACTGGGCATTTGAGACTCTGCCTGTTGAAACATGGTGTTACCCTGGGGCTGTCTTTCCCTCTAACAGGCAAAGAAATGACAGGGAAAGAAAAGTTAATTAATGGCTGGATAAAGACTAAATGCTTAGCATTTGTATCTCTAAAATGAGTTGGTGCAAAATTTTGGGCAGGGCTCTGAAACCAGGCAGTGTGCCAGCTCCTTCTGGTGGGGCACAGGAGCCTCCAGGTTGGGGTCAAATGCACTCTGCATCAAAACGAGAGATTTTGGATTTTCCAGAATAGACTGCTATTCCTACTGAGCCTTGTAAAACTGGGGTTTTTTTTCAGTTTATGCAGAAGAAGTATTTAATTTGTGAATAGTAATAAATCTAATGTGGGAGAGCATTCAAATGGGAAAGGCCATAAAGTAGCAGTAACACGGCGTCAAGGGACAGGACACTCAAAAGCTGTTTGGCTTCTGGAAAGTGGGTGGCTACAGCAAACCACACGGTGGCAGCCCCAGAACACGAAAGTGTGCCATAGTATGCCATTAGCGACCATCAGTCTTTCAGGCTAAGCAGTTTTGAAAAGTCATGCAGAGCAAACACGACGGCTCTTGAAAATATAAAGTTTTATTTATTTCTTAGCTCTTCTCTCAAGTGAGACAACCCCGTCATTAAAAGAACCATGTTGTCCCCATGTCCCACAGCTCACGACTATGAGCCGTAAGTTGTAACAGTGGCAGTAAAGGGGATATATATAATATGGGTGCCCAGTGCTGTGGGGATGAAGCAGTATTGGGAATTTTTTTAACAATGATCCCTCCTGTGGACAGATCTGTGCTTCCCCACGAGGCAAAGAGCTTTGTGGCTTCTTCTGGTTGATGAATTCAGGAGCGGATAGGTGAGACCAGAAATCGTTTTTGGGGTGTGTGCAAATTCCTCAAATACCACTTTTCTTGCAGAAAAGCAGAGAATAGGAGGTATACAATAAGCTGCAACGCTGGTCAATAAGTGTAACAGGCATGACGAGCTCACTCAACAAATTCATGTGAGGTGCCAACAATCAGTTTTGAAATACTCCAAAGGGTAAGGTAAAACAATATCCCTGCATTCTCTTGCTTATTATAGCACTTCTGCCCATATTTTCCTTGTCTGCAGCCAGTCAGCAGGCAGGAGAGACGGGCAAAGCAGGTTTAAAAAGTTTTGTAAGGGGCTGCATCTTCTCGCCTTCAGCAGCTGGGACAGGACCACGCATGGCCACCTACCTGGAGCTGCTCACCGGTGCGAGGACGCCCACCCTGGGACTGGGGACCTGGCAGGTACTTGTTGGAGCTGGGGACCTTTCCTCATCTCCCTTCCTCTGGTCACTCAGGTGATACCAGGAAATTTCTGAGAATTGCGGTTGACTTTTTCAGCAATCTCCTTTTCAGGTCAGGAAAATGCAGCAAGTCCTCTGTGCAGCATTTTTTGCCTTTTGAATTATTTCAGGTAATGAAGATATTTAT
Organism: Syrrhaptes paradoxus; assembly: GCA_013400615.1. Classification (NCBI taxonomy): domain Eukaryota; kingdom Metazoa; phylum Chordata; class Aves; order Pterocliformes; family Pteroclidae; genus Syrrhaptes; species Syrrhaptes paradoxus. The sequence goes on along the minus strand of VZTO01022825.1, from coordinate 185,282 downwards.
ACCCCTCTACTCTGCTCTCGTGAGACCCCACCTTGAGTACTGTGTTCAGATGAGGGACCCCCAACATAAAAAATACATGGAACTGTTGGAGAGAGTTCAGAGGAGAGTCACGAAATTAATCAGAGGGCTGGAGCACCTCCCCTGTGAGGACAGGCTGAAAGAGTTGGGGTTGTTCAGCCTGGAGAAGAGAAGGCTCCGAGGAGACTTAATAGCAGCCTTCCAGTACCTGAAGGGGGCCTACAGGAGAGATGGGGAGGCACTCTTTATCAGGGAGTGTAGTGAGAGGACAAGGGGTAACGGGTATAAGCTAAAAGAGGGTAAATTTAGACTAGACATTAGGAAGAAATTTTTCACTATGAGGGTGGAGAGGCACTGGAACAGGTTGCCCAGGGAAGCTGTGGATGCCCCATCCCTGGAGGTGTTCAAGGCCAGGCTGGATGAGGCTTTGAGCAACCTGGTCTAGTGGAGGGTGTCCCTGCCCATGGCAGGGGGGTTGGAACTTGATGATCTTTAAGGTCCTTTCCAACCCAAACCATTCTATGATTCTATGATTCTATGATACCTGTCTTCAGGAATTTTTTTAAGGGAGCAGGTAGTGCTCACTTAGTGCAGGTAGTGAGCAGGTAGAAGGAGATTTTTCTTAGCTATGGAAAAAATTACATGCTGTTTTTTTTTTCTTTGTTTTTGCTTCTGGCCTTGGGTATTAATATCCCAGCATGTCGTGTAGGTGTCACTGTTGATGAATGTGTGTAGATATAGGAACTTAAGTGGCAACCAGTGGATTTGGAAATGGGAATTTATATTAACTCCTTAGAGAGTGAAAATAACTCATTTGTGTGGCAACAGATGAGTACATAGCACTTCACAGGAAAACAGTCTGGGTAGGTCTTTACCTGCTAATATGATATAATGGACTTGTGGTAAGAAAGATTTAAGTGGTACTGAATTACAAATGTAGAAGGAGCCTGGAAATGAGCTGAAAATTTTAACAAAGTGAGCTTCTTAAGAAAGAAAAAAAAAATGATAGTGGATTGTCCCCTGCCTTTGAGACTGGAAATGAAAACTGTTGAGTTACAACCTGCAAAGTCCACGAAACACTGTCCAGTCAGCATAAAAGTATCTTGCTATTTTGTTCAGCTGCTGCTAATCATCCCATAACATGCACAAATGGTAACCCTTTCAGTCATGATTGGTCTTATGACAAAAGGCACCAAGAAGTCTAAAGTAACTTAAAAAACCTTGTGAGGGGCCTCTTTGGGCAGTGACCGTGTGAAGGATGAGCTCTCTGAAGGAATCTGTTAGGGCACCAACTGGAACCGGTTTGTACTAAACAGAGGGAAAATTTTGGACACGTGATCCCTGCCACCACAAAAAATCTCTTGTGTTGACGGAATGAAAACATGGTCCAAACCCACTGTGATCACTTAATCAAGGCTAGCTGATTTCAAGGTTCCCACAGCAACTTCAGCTGTCACTCCCTGTGTTTCGCTGCGGCAATGGGGCCTCCCCCTTACCCAGTCACTCTGGCTTGAAGTCTTGTTCAGTGAGCACCATGTAAAATGAAGCAATGGATTATTTTTTTCTGAAAAACATCTCATGTTACAGAGTTTTGTGTAATCACAGGGTATAACTGTCGCCTTTGCTCTCTACCAACTCCTCCACCACTCTGAAGCAATGCAGATCTTTCCCTGATATTATTTTTTTTTTTTCCCCAGGGAGCGCTCACTCCTGCAAGGCAGCTTTCCCATGCCACCGCAGCACCCAGAGATAAGGTACTCTGTAATGTCCAGCGTTTGGCTGGTGCTGCCATTCGCCTGATTTCCCATGCCGCCCTGGGAGCTGCAGTGTTCACACGTAGGAAGGGGTGGGATGGGGAACGGGGCTGCAGAAAGGAAAACCTGTAAAACTTTAAACTGGCTATTTGGTTCTGTGTAGTCTTATGCAAAAAAAACCCGATGCAGGTTCTATTTTTTTTTTTTTTTAATTTAAGTGAACAAACCAAGCACCCTTTGACTGGAAATACTTGGAGAAGTGAGATCATTAAAAAAAAAGATGATGGGTGGAGATATAATGAAGTTAAATGTAGGAAGTGGTCACAGTTTTGAATCATATTTCTGTTTGAAGTGCCATTTTCCAGAACCAGTGTCTGGACATCAAACAACTCTTCAGTATCTCCAAGCCAAGAACCTGAAGTGATTTACTTTGCTGTTAAATCCCAGCTTGTGTATTTTACCCAGGAGGTGCCACTGTCTGTAGTATTTTGCTGTCCTCTCCCCTCCCTTGCCCTGTGTCAACAAGAGCCGGCTTGTTTGTGTGCAGGGCCAGCACGCTTACCAAAGGTGATTAATATCCTCATGTCACCAGTATCTCATAGTAACTTTGCTTGTAATTTCTCAGCAAATTAGAACTTATTTCAAGATAACCTGGTATCTGAACGTGAATGCTCAATCCTTATAAAAGGGCAGAGATCAGTTTGAGCAACTCACCAGTGACTCCCTTGGCCAGTTCCAAAAGGCTCATTTTATTCTGGAAAACTAATGAAAGCAAGATCCAAACTGGAACAACTCATTACTGGGGGTCCAAAGTCTCCAGAGATGGAGGACAACAAACTGCTTTTTCTGCTATTTACTGAATTACTGACTTGTCTACTTGCTTCAGTCTCTCTGAGGCACAGCAAGAGATGCAGTAAAGTTTGCCATCGATGTTGGGTACTGCCACTTTGATTGTGCCTACCTGTACCAGAACAAGAGCAAGATCGGGGACACCCTACGAGAAAAAAATCAAAGAGGGGTTTGTGAGGCAAGAAGACCTCTTTATTGTCAGTAAGGTATGTCCTTGGATAACTTGTCTCACACGAGGCCAACTCTCAGGAGGAGACAAGGTCCCAACCTGCAAAGTGCCAGGGGATGAAGCTGATCTGGGAATTAACTCCCCTCTGACAGGGGAAAGTGTTTTGTGGATAGGGGGAAGGAAGAGGTCAACTCTCGGGAAAAAAGAAAAAAAGGCTTGATTTAAGAGGGATTTTTTTTGTAGTCCATATCCATTGTCAGCCGCGGAGACAGGAACTGAGGTTCTGCTCTCAATTGCCCCTGAGATAGGAAGCAGGGCTATTGTATTCGTGGTCGCTCCTGCTGCGCTGCCGGCCTTAGCCTGTTAACTCCTGTATGTTACGGTTTGTTTTGTTTTTTCCCCCACAACAATGGTAGGAAAAATAAAGTAACTTCTATCTGCTGGAAGCTGGCGGGTCGATTTTCACCAGTTTTGCTTTTTTCCTTCATTTTGTTTAATTGTTGTACGAATCGTTGGAACTTTATAGTATCTCATTCTCATTTTACTTAACTGACAGTACCACAAATAAAAAAAAGGTGCATAGAAGTGACACTACCTCAAAACAAGATGTGCCGTATCGTGAGCTGCCTCTGTGCCTGGGCCATGTGTTTCCCTGCCAGGGATGCTCTGTGGTCGTGAGTTTAGGAGAGCAGCTCCCAGGCTTTGCGTTACCCCCACAGCTGTGGTCCACCTTCCTCGAGAGAGATCCCTTCTGAAAAAAGTGTGCCAGAAAACACTTGCTGCCCTTCAACTGGATTATTTGGATCTGTACCTGATGCACTGGCCCATGGGATTCAAGGTATTGAGACTTTAACCCCAGGGAGACATCTGTCAGAGCTCTGCCACTTTTTTGCTTTGGGAGCAGACATGCTCCTAGTCCTCTCTAATGAGGAGTGTTGTTAAACTCATTAGGACATAATGACAAACCCCTGCACAGAGTGCCCAGGAGGAAAGGTAAGGTCATGGCTGCCTAAGCTAGGTTTTGTAGCACAAAAATAATCTTAATTTTACCCTGAACAGCATTTCCATGTCATGGATCAAATTACCATCCAGGTCACATTCCTCTTAAAGCCTGGGATTTGGCTGTCATTTGCTTATCCAGGATTAAACAGTTGTGAATGACTTAGTCCCTATTTTTCTCTTCTCTCTCTACCCAACAGTTAAATAAATCCTCATTTCCCCACCATGTCACATCCCTGGCCTTCCCCCAGCCTGAGTAAGGCACACAGAAGTGTCTACCCTTCCTCTGCCTGCACGATAGATTCTCAAGAGGCAGATTTTCTTGAAGATTACTCTGTTCATACAGATCACTGGTTTTGGCCACCTCTCTCCCCAACACAAACATAAGACAGGATATCCAGCATGTCTTCAGCTCCACTCGCTTGTAGAATTTCTAAGTTATTTCTTTAAATACTTGTGATTGAGCCTACCTTAAACTCACTTTTCTTTTGTGATGATAGGCAGGAGAGGAGCTATTTCCTGCAGATGGAAAGGGAATAATCATTCCCAGAGATACAGATTTTCTGGATACATGGGAGGTATATTCATTGACTGGCTGAAGTATTCTTGCTCGTCTGAAATAACAGCCTGACAACTTTAAGATTTCCACTTTGGTCATCATTCTGAGAGAATTTCCAATGTGAAGTACTCCAGATTGCTGATTTGTCTGTGCCCTTGGGCTCCTTTGTGTGTTACTTTGCCCAAATGAAGGTATTTTCATGTCTACTGCTTACTAAACTGTCTGGGTGGGCATGGCAAGAGGAAATCTTTGTGTCTGTACCCTGCAGCGGCTTGTGCTGACACATGCTTTTGCTCTGTCCCCACACCTCTTTCTGTGCATTTATCGGTGGCTTTAGCTGTAGCCATGCCCATCCCTAGTTGGACCAGAGATGTTCAGACCACAGCAGAGCCAACATGCCCATGCCAACGTACCCAGAGCTTTCAAATCTCCCCCCTCTAGAAACTACTGGAACTTGCCCAAAGTCCTTCGCTAAAGCTGTGTGTGCAAGACAAACAGGCATGAGCACAGGCTGCGTGGGAGACACGACTTGGGCGCAAGTTCAAATTTCTGCTTGGCTGATGGTTTGGGCTTCCTTTCCCCTCCACCCCCACCGTGTGCTCAGCACGGCCAGGTCGAAAGACAACAAGAGGCTCACCAGAGTCAGGAGGATTTGCTGATGTTTTTTTCTTTCTGTCAAATGAATAAGGCACATTTTTGCTGCTCATTTGAAGGAAAAAATCGGACATTCCAGGCTGCTGCTTATGATAGCAACTTCAAATAAAAATGATTTCTGCTTTGGAAGCGGTGCATCTTCTTCTCTAAAGGCTGGTAGTAGATTATTTTCTCCTGTTTCTTTTCTGCTGGGGGTACCAATCTAATTAGGGCTGTCTAGCTGTTTTATTGTTTCCTTGTGTGAAAGAAAATTGGTGGCGGTGGGGGAACACAGCACTGCGTATACTATATTGCCACCGCTAAATGGTACCTCTCCCTTGGGAAATTAATCAGCGTTGATGATCAGCTGTCCTGGTGTAGCTCTCCCAGAACAGCTCCTTGTTGAGCTGCTCTGTTCCAAATTACAAGCTTTTTATTATGGGATAATTATTTTGTTAGCTGAGGAATTATCCTAAAAAACCTCTTATTTATGAGCAGAAGGTGTGCCTGGGGATAACGTTTCAAAATAGTTGTTTTCTACTGAAATAATAATAGTGTCGTAATTGTTAATCTTGAATAATGCTGTTATTTATTTGTATGATGATACCTGACGTAAGAGCCTGAGTCTTTGACCAGTGTCCCACCGTTCAATGTACTGTACTAACGCCACGTGAGGAGAGGATCCCAGCCATCACGATTTTTACCATTGAAGTCTTAGAGCAGGCGTTTTTTCCACATAAAAGAATTTTTTAATTCAATAGCAAGTCTGATTCTGTAGTGTTTCTAGGCTATGGAAGAGTTGGTGGACGTGGGAATGGTGAAGGCCATTGGAGTCTCCAACTTCAATTGCAAAGATGGATCAGCTCCTGAGCAAACCAGGCTTAAGACACAAACCAGCAAATAATCAGGTAAATTGTTCTCAAACTCATCAGTACTGATGTCACACCCATCTGGGGTGTTGCATTTGATGAAGCATCTCTGGCAGCAAAACACCTTTTATATTAGGGCTGTGCTTTTTCATATGTGTGGGAATACACCTGTATTTGGCTAAATCATAAAGTAAGGAAGGATGCAGGATGTTCTGTGCCTGTTCTCACACAGGAAGCTGCAGTCACACAAGCCTGTGGCACTCCTGGGTTGAAAGTGTAACCTTCATTTTTCTGACAACAGCACAGAGCTTGTGCAGGCTGAGAGCTGAGCTCTTCAAACAGAGCACGCGGCAGGGCTTACCCTTCTCCTTTCCTGCAGACCCTAAGGAAAAGAGGCTGTGTGAACAGCTAGGAGCAGAGCCAGGCTGCATGACTGGGGTGAAGAGGTAGGGCTGGATGACGTGAGAGTTAGGTGCTTCAGCTGGATGTGCACAACTGGACCTCGGTCCACAGTCCCCCCATCGATACGAACACTGTGATAGGTCATGAAAAATGAGGCAGGCAGTTGGAAAGAGAAACTAATGGATGAAGATTGGGCCTTGTTGGAGGCAGGGTTGGGAAGAAGGGGAAACGATCTGAAACACCAGCCAACTACCTTAAAAACCCCATAGCTGCAAAGCCAACAATCTTTTCAAAGCTGATGTGGGGCTTGGTAGGTCACCATAGTGATGCTAAACCTTGAAGTACATTCTGCTTCTGAAGAAACCGATTAATTTTTTTTGTAGATTGAGAGCCACCCCTGTCTTCTTCAGGAAGAGTTAAATTTTGCCCATCCAAAGGGATCTCTGTCACTGCATACTGTCCCCATGGAGCGCCCAACTGGCCATGGTAAGAAGGCTTTGTGAGACTTCTTAGATACAGATTGCAGCCAATACAATAAACCAATCTTAGAATGTGGATACACCCTCACAGAGTAAAACTCAAGTAATCAGAAAAAATATTTACTAATTCGTTAAAAATTACACACACAGAGAAACCTCTCTCAGTCCACTAATTCATACCTGTGCTGTTACTGGAGTGTCATATTTAGGAGAAAAAGGGTCAACTGGTTGGTGAAAGTAGTGAACTCTTAATTGAGCTTGAGTGAGCTTATTAAACATGTAAGAGAACTTCTGAACTAAAAAATCCACCAAAACTGAAGCACCACATACTTATGAAAACAGCAACTTTGCAGTCCTGCTGGGACAAATGGATTAGGTTTTTAAATGGATGACTTGAAGAATTTTTGCTTTTACTCCAGTTTTCATAGCTTTCTCCATCCTGGGATAGGGAATTTACCAGAGCAGCTGTACTTGTGAAGGACATAACAGCTGCCCATTCTCAAGATTAAATTTTCAGAATCTGGACCAAAGAAATTCCCTGATCCCAGGCTGAACTGAAATGTGTTAGTGACCTGTTATACTGGAAACTGCAGGCCTCTTCTCATGTGCCAACCTGAGGTAAAAGGCAGAAATAATGAAGGCAAGAACTGGAGCAACAAGAAGATGGTGAATTAAAGTGTGCAAGAGGATGCTTTCTCATAATTTAAATAATATTCTTACACTACAGTGCTTGAGGGAGAAGACAGTGGACCTTTAAACGGCTGAAGTCTGATTTTTATTTTCACAGGTCCAAGCCTGAAGATATTTCCCTTTTTGATGATCCCCAAATTAAGGAAACTGCTCTCAAGTACAACAAAACCCCAGCTCAGGTTAACACTGGTCACAGTATTTACCCTGGTGATGTATTTTTTCCCGCTTGTGCTAAAGGAACTATTTACAGAGATATTATGGAGAGCTGAGTTCCAGCTGTGTCTCATACACATTGTAATGCTTTAAAAAATATTATCGCTAACACTAGTTTTAATGTCAGACAGAAGATTACCAATGGCTTTGGGCTTTAATTAGCACCCTGGTCACTTCCATACACAGCATCCCTGGCCAATCCTGAACTCTTGTTCAATGCACTCCCATGCTGCCATCTCAATTTCAGAGGTAGATAATGATTAAATGAGCTCATGTAATAATTACAAAGGGTCTACTATAGTGCTTTTCCTATGTAAGCCATCTCTGAGTATCCGTAGAGCTGTTCTGTGTAACCATGCATGCATGTATGGTTTTCAGAAGACAGGCAGAACTTCTCAGCTGTAATTCCCTATCTGTTCCTGCAGGTGCTTCTCCATCTCCACATTCAACGAAATGTGAGTGTAATTCCCAAATTTGTCACTCCACACTGCATTGAGGAAAATTTTAAGGTAAGAGGATACCTTACAAAATTATTAATGGTGTTAAACTTTCCACAGAAATATCCACTCTGCCAGTAGAACAAAGCACTTCATACTTGGAACTGGAAAAACTTTTTGTCTGTCAGATACCATGTAGGTTACTTTATGAATGCAAAGAGTTACTTTAAAAGTAAGGAGCCACGTCTCCTTAGTTAGAACTCATGAAGTAAGAGAGATTAAGTTTTTTACGTTGTGATATAAATATGATACAAGTGGACCCCACCAGCACTGTAACTTTATGACATTTATTAATTTTTCACCACAAATATGCCTCTATTGCACACTTCCTAGCACTTCAACAAATACAATACTTTTCTACTTACGTTTTTGGTATTGTTTCTGCAAATGAACTTACACTTGTCTTTTTGCAAACTGAAGTAACCCAACTCTTTGGGACTTTTATTCAGGTGTTTGAATTGTCAAAAGAGGAGATGGAAATGTTGTTATTTTCAAGACATGGTTTTGTATCTGTGCATTAAGTGAGTGAGCACCTCCTGCTCCTCCTCCATGTTTTGGAAGTTGGATTAGCATTGGATATCCTCTTGACAGACTGTATTTGATAGCCACATTTAAAAAGAGAGGGAAATTTAGCCAACACCTGGTCACATCAATATCTGCTGGAATCCAGCACTAGGGTTTATCAGAGCACTGCCCATCTTGTACAGGTTGTTAGCACAGGAATTATTACAGGTATGTTGTGTGCTAAGATATCTTGTAATGGATGCATACCAAACTGCTGTCTGAAAATCAAAATTGACTGGGAGCTCCAAAATAAATAGGTGGTGCTTTTTTTTTTTTTTTCTGTTTTCTTTGGCTCCTTTATAGAAGAGAGAGTCAATGTAAATAAACTCCATTTTAAGGATGAGAGTTTTAAGGTTTTTTTGAAGTGAAAAGCTGTGCCTGTGTATTTATGCCAGTGCTAGTAAGGCAGCATCTAAATAACAGAATGGTTAGATACAGACTTAGCAAGATCTGCAATTTATTCTGTTTTCCCAGTTTACCCACTTACCTAAAGCTTACTGCAGACTTAGCAATTCACAAGAGAGAGGTTTAACATCGCAGGCAAGTTTGCCACTTTCAGCTAAGGAAACGATACATCATCTTTTGAGAACAAGGTCATTGGTACATGCAAAAGTTACAAAGCATTAACTTCCACTGCCCTGCATAAACTAAGCAGACTCATGTTAGTGTTTTTACTGTCCTTCACAGTTTTAGTTCTGCAAAGCTTTTGTCATGGGGAAAAAAAAATAATCCTTTTCTTAGCCTTAAGATTGTATCTGTACAGTATTTTAATCACACTCTCTTTTTCTAGATGAAAAAGTCACAAGGATTATCCTTTTTTTGGAAGACTAACATTGGCATCATTTTCAGAACCTCCAGGGATCAGGCCTGTATTTCATTGTTTCTGATTTGTAATGCTTAACAGGTATTAATCACAGTATAAGTGGAATATGTATTACAAGATAGGAGCAACATAGCTCACAGACATTCTCAAGAGTAAGCTTTGAGCATGCATGAATTTGCTTATTTTATTATCAACCACAGTTATATTATCAGTCCTTTATGTGTATCTTTGCTTTGCTCTTTCAAGTTTTCTCAGGTGTAGCAAAATATATATTCTAATTTAGTAACAATATTTAAAGAAGTTTAATAAACCTGAATTTTTGGGACTCATGAAAAGCAGTCTTTGTGATAAATATAAATACTGACAAGTTCTAGAGAAACTTAGATCCTCCTAGTGGTTTTATTTTTGAACAAAAGGCAAAAAACCATATGCTATCTTTTAGTTGTTAGTATAAGACAACCCATTTAACATCAGAAGATCTTTATGAGATAAGACGGTATGCTGCTTGAGATTCTTAGTTCAGTAATTTCAGTGTAACAGACAGAAAGCTCTTTAGAGGACACTGCTCAATTACATTTCGGGAGCTGTTTTCTTAATAAGGCTTCCTATTTATGAACTGCTAAAAAATAATAAAGTGGTAGGAGATTTGTATGTTTGGTTTATCATATCTACAAGAGTATACAAATACTGCCTTATCAGTAGAATATCTGCAGATGAGACTGTGAATCGCTCCCAGCAAATCTAAAGTCTGATAAAGCAGACAGAGCAATTATTTTGTTTGGCACCTGTCTTATTTAACAAGCAGAAAAGTTGGGCAGCTTCACAGAATGCAGCAGTAGATCTTTTTTCTCTTATACTGTTCTCTAGATACTGTCTGTTTCTGTTTTGACTCAAAGGATTTCACTAGATGTTGTTTTCTCTGATAAAAAAAAGTCAGTGCTACTACAGCCCATGCATCTGCTGGAGTTCTAATGAGGTGTCTCTTAATCAAGACTTCTTGCTCTTGAACTCTAACATGTGACTCAAAAGTTCTGTAATTGCTTGAGGCTCTTCCAGCCCAGTAGAAGAACAATGTGGATCAGCACTGCCTGCAGAGAGGAAGGACAATTGTATAATTAAGGTTCAGGGCTAGGATACACACTCCATGGATATCCTTTTCCAACTGATTTTCTTTGTAGTTGAGGTTTTTAAGTCTATAAAGGAAATTATGACATATCTTTGAGCTACTTTAGACTTCTGCAAGATGTTTGAATAACAGATGCCCTAGAAGTGGCAAAGCAATTCTGTCAAATTGGATTTCCTATAAGAGCTCTTCAAAAGAAAGAGGTCAGAAAAGCCTATCGGCAATTGACACCAAATGGTTAGTGCAGTGCTATGGACAGGAAGGTGCCCATTACGGGCACTCTTTTCTTTTTCCTCCTGAACATGCTAAATTGGGAAGGTCAGTTACAAGATATCATCATAGCCACAGTCAGAAAATGAGCTACATGGAAGGTGCACTGTTTCCAGGCATTCACACTGTGCTCAGGCTGTCAGCCTACAGCAGCAGGAGCAATACCCGCTCAGGCTGTACGCCACAACCTTATTATCTTGAAATATTCTCTACTTCATAGGAATTTTCTAACAGCATTCCAATTTAATCATAGCTATCAGACTTGAAGATATTTACAGGATGTTTATAGACTGTGGTAGGCAGGAAGTCAGACTAGATGATCACAATAGCCATAGAATAGCAAAAAATTCAAAACAAGTTAGAAGCCAGAGATTATGCATGTGTTCTAGAGACAATAGATCTTTTTCAGCTGCAGAAACTTTAGTGAAGGTAAAAGCAGAGAAGTTTGGGTGATGCCAGTTACTGAGAAATAAAGTACCTTCTATTTTGGAGCAGAGCTGCAGTCACACAACTTAAAGACAGTGTGCCTTTCTAACAGACCATCGCTGCCTCACAGCAGCCTGTGATGGCAGTAAGCCTGCTGCTATAAGCTCTTCAAGAAGCACACTTTCTAGCTTCACCCCTTCACCTAACCAACATGTATACCACAAGGGTACTGCTCTAATTGCATCTGCTGTCTGTGGAGAGGAAACTAGAAAGCACATGATCTCCCTCATTTGGTTTTGAGGATTCCAAAAATCCTCCAGCTGCTTCTGTATTTTTTGTGAGTTCAGACTTTCCTTTACATAGAACCTACCTGTAAAGAAAATTAAAATTGCTATGACAGGCTAGGGTAGACACCCTGGCTTGTTTTACTGTAAATTCAGTTGACTAAATAAAGAGCAAGTGTTTTGTTGGTCAGATCACCACAGCAGAAGAGAGGAAGGGACAAGCTACAACTGTTTCTAAAGAGTTTTCATTGTTCTGTCATGCAGGGACTTGCAGCAGAGGTACTGCCACACGCTGACAAGTGCTGGAAACTTTCCACCTTCAGATTCATCTGCAACCTGTGTCTATATGCAAGCATATACTGATGGCCATTTAATACACTCCCTTTTCATAGAACCATTAAAGTTGGAAAAGACCTCAAGGGTCATCAAGTCCCAACACCACTTAACTCACTAAACCATGTCCCTAAGCACGTTTCTTGAACACCTCCAGGGACAGTGACTCCACCATTTCCCTGGGCAGCCTCTTCCAATGCCTGATTACTCTTTCAGTGAAGAAATCTTTTCTAATATCCAGCCTAAACCTCCCCTGGCACAACTTGAGGATGTTTCCTCTTGTCCTATCACTTGTTACTTTAGGGAAGAGCCCAGCACCCACCTCACTACAACCTCCTTTCAGGCAGTTCTAGTGAGTGATAAGGTCTCCTCTCAGCCTCCTCTTCTCTAGACTAAACAACCCCAGCTCCCTCAGCCGCTCCTCATAAGACCTGTGCTCCAGACCCTTCCCCAGCTTCGTTGCCCTTCTCTGGACCTGCTCCAGCACCTCAATGTCCTTCTTGTGGTGAGGGGCCCAAAACTGAACACAGTTCTCAAGGTGCGGCCTCACCAGTGCCGAGTACAGGGGCACAATCACTTCCCTAGTCCTGCTGGCCACACTGTTTCTGATGCGGGTCAGGATGTCATTGGCCTTCTTGGCCACCTGGGCACACTGCTGGCTCATGCTCAACTGGCTACTGACCACCACCCCCAGGTCCTCTTCCGCCGGCCAGCTTTCCAGCCACTCTCCCCCAAGCCTGCAGCATTGCAGGGGGTTGTTGTGACCAAAGTGCAGGACCCGGTACTTGGCTTTATTGAACCTTATACATTTGGCCTCAGCCCATCGTTCCAGCCTGTCCAGATCCCTCTGCAAAGCCTCCCTACCCTCAGGGAGATCAACCCACACGCTCAATTTGGTGTCATCAGCAAATTTACTGAGGGAGCACTCAATCCCCTGTGGTTGTAACTAATTCCACTGCATGCTGCTATCTAGGTAGTCTCAAGGTACGCATAGTGACAGTCTATCTCCCCACACTTTTCAGTGGCCTGTGGAGCATTTGTTAGGTACTAATCCCCAGGCTGGGTCCACATCTAACATAAGGAGCAGGTGTGCAAGAGGCCACAGGTCTGGAACTTCATAGACGTGACAATACCAAGGCCATTTCTTAAAGCCAGGAAAGAACACGGTACACTACAAGCCGAATGCTTCAGGAAAATAACATGAGTATTCTCTCCTAGCAGAAGATGCAGCATAAACAGGCTCAAGTCACCATGATCAGCTCTCAGGAGTGGAGTAAATTTATTGAAGGACTAGCAGCTTCTATTCCTCTGTGCCTACTTCCTCAGCAGCATAATCATCAGCCTTCTGTTGGAATTACAGCAAGAGGGTTATAGTATCCCCAAACAATTTTCAGTTTTCATCAGCTATGTAACAGTGCTCTTAGATCAAACCCACAGAAATATCCTTCCTAGTCAGCAATGAGATTATCTGTGCCACTGGACTGAACCCGGTAGATGGAAAACACCTTAGCTTAGCATTTTGCCTTTGTGTCACAACATGTTGTCCCATGACATGAGCTTTTATTGTGCAATTCATCCATTCTGGTACAGTCAAGCCTTCATGAAAAGTTCCAAAGAGGCTGGATGAAAAAAGGAACTGTTATGTCCATGTTTTAGAAGGAAAACAGGTAATGTAGGTAACGAACAATAGGTAAAATTCATAACTCTTTGCTGATCATTGCTGCTCAGGCTTTCCATCTACTGTAAATCCAAGCTCTTTCATATTGAGCTCAATATAATTTGAAAGCAAACAGAATAAGCAGCAACAGAAACAATAAGATAGAGACCCATTCCATGAACTTTTTGGATTAAAAGTTCTGGCCCTTGTCTTGCTCTATATCTTAAAAAGATTTATAGAAGACTGACTAGGGTAATCAATACCATAGGAATAATTTATACAGATGGCAAATAACTAGACCAGGACTTTCCTTGACCTGACACCAGTGCAGGGAGCTATGCCAGAAGTTTACCACATCTGGAGCAGCTTGGAAAGCGTGACTGGAAGTAGACCAGTTGCTACCTCCTCCACTGTAAAAACCAGCAGCATCAAATGAACCTACCAGCAGGCAAGACAAAAACAAATGAGCGTGCAATTCTTCGCAAGATGTGTGGGTGTGAAAAAAAATCATTATTCCCTTAAAATGTAACAGATTCACATAGTAACTCAACATGGAAGAGTTAACTGATGGCTGTGAAAGACCTTAAACTGCTGTCAGAATATTTAAAGAACACACCACTGCAATGTTCAAGTTACTCATCTTCAACAACTTGTTTTGGCCACAGTTGGGAGGCAGGATGCTGCAGTAGGGAGGTATTTATTCTGATTCAGTTCAGCTGTTCTTATGAGCAGCTATCAGCTGACCTGTAATCAGGCTTACTTCACTTCAGAAAAGCTAGACTGTATATTCAGCTTGAATTTTTTTTTTTTGCTTCAGAATTTGGAATAAAGATATAGTTTTGCAGATGTTTGTACTAGTGGTCCTGTGCTATGCACTTTAAAACTTCAAATTAAAGAGAAACATGGTCTATGATGGTGTTTTACAAGTTCCTCTCAGCTTACACAAGCAAGGTCCTGCCAGAATAAGGTGGGGCTCTGTACTTTTTAAGTGACCAAGGACAAGGCAGAGGGAGGGATGACAAATAGCTACTGACAGAGTTTACAGATGACAAACTATGGGAGTATTAAGTGATCAAAAAGATAAAATCATTTGTCCGAGTCAACTGTTCTGTGTCCCAATTAAGCAAAAGACTCCAGATTTCTAGCTGTATCTTCAACATAGTCAATACAGATTAAAAATCCAAATACAGGATTTTTTTCCTGTTTTGAATAATGTAGTTTCCTGTGCCCCTGATTTCACAACTCTGCACAAATGTTACAGCACACTTGTGTCAGTCTTGTGAGCTCAGTAAGAAAGAGATCCTGTCTTCCCTTCCCCACAAGACAAAGACAGACCAAGTTAGAGAGCATTACATAAAGTGATTCCAGCCAGGCAGGCTTGTGTATTTATGTTTCAATGTCAGAAGCCACGCCATTTTCTCCCAAAGGAACACCAACTGCAACCTGAAACATACTGTGTGCCTGTAAGACTATTTGTTGTGTCCTACTTCCAACCAGTGGGATGCCAATTCCAGCTGCTTCTTGTATTCTCCGCTACCAAAAAAATTCTCAAAAAGGTCTCTTGCCTTCTGCAATGAGACAACTGCCAATTTTCTCCACCTGTTTTCCCTGATAAATCAGTTCACCATCATTCTTAGCTACTATGGAAATGGATCTGTTCTGCCAGAGCCATTTTCTTTTAACATGAAAAAAATGGTCTGCTAAAATGAAGCAGTGAGAGTGCAGCTGCAAGTGAAACAAATTTTGAGTGCAAGTACTAATTCTACCAGTCCCAAGAACATGATTTTTCTGTCTCCTGTTCTTAATCTTTCCTGTAGGCTGGGCTCCTCTTCCTGGGGTGTGCTACAGTATCACACTACCTTAACTGCTGCAGTAGAGTCCTGAGAAAGTCCAGTAAGGGAGGTCAACAAGGTGGAGCTGAACTACAAGTTCTTAAATCAAAAACAAAACCAAACAAAAACCAACACTTTTCATTGGACAAGCTACAAGATTATATTTGTCCTTAAAAGTTTCTTTGATCAGAAACCCAGACATCTGTCAAATGACAATACAAAAACAAATGCTGTGAACAGTTATAGCAGGAAGAGCTCAGTTAGCAGGAATGCTAGACTCCGGATATCTAATTCTTTGATCTTTTCACTTTACCTTTTAGGAGATGAAATGGAATCTCAACCCTTGTAAAGGCAGAGAGTGTGGCACAAGTATGGGGGTACAAAGCCATTTATTTTACTGTAGCAATCCCCAGATCAACCTATATTAAACAAAGATTTGTCTGCAGTCCAGATGACCAGCTCTTCCCTTACACCTCAGCTTTATTTAACTATATCTGGCCTTGAAGAAGGAATCCAAAAATCATTGTGGGCGATAGGCTCTATCACTCCCTTCCTTCCCACTCCTCATCCTTTCTAACAACAGTCTTTCTGTTTAAGCTTACACATCTTTGTCCCTTCGCTCGGGTGTGTTTCCTCTATTCCCACTTCCATATTTCACCAAGCTTCCAAGCCCACTGCTGCTTAAGTGCTGCACTGTGTCCCAGAACAACCCTTTCCAAATTCTTTCCCGCTAAGTCATCCAGGAAAATACAGAGAGTGCCTGTTACACCACCACTCCACTCTGAGTGCTAGGTAGTCTTCCTTCTGCTGCAGAGGAGTGTGTCTGAAAGTCATCTCCAGTAAAATTCCTACTCTGAGAATGGAAAATTTCAGGCACAAACTTTCGTAAAGTTACAGTGAAATGCAAACAGAGGAAATTAACAGAACCCGATGTATTATTTTGGAAACCCTGACCCTCAACATAACTTCTTGCCAAAACACACTTGTCACAAAAATGTTGTTTTCAAGCAAGTCAACATTGCCTCAAACAGTTTTCTGTCACAGCTCAGACTAATCTAAGAACATTAGCTGTCTTGCTTTTTTTAGATGCCTTTGGGCTTTTATTTATCACATTATAGATATACAAAAACACTTGCAGAGCTGAAGCTTTTTGTATTTGCTTTTAAGCCCAGAATTTAAAGTTATTACAATCAATTTATGTTAGAACCACCAGCATTAGAAGAGAATATTGCTTAGAGTCAGACACCGATTCTCTCCTCCCTCCTTGTGTTATGAGTTAACTCAGTCTCATCTGTTGTAAATTATTCTGACCAAAAATGTGCTGCATGATAAGTCTGGCCTCAGTGAAAGTGGAAAGATTTAAAAGAAGCATTTTAAGATAACAAAGTCTATTTTCCCAATATAGTGGTTAGTATTTATCAGAAAGAAAAAAATTTGAAATTACCATGCCTCCTTAATACCTTTTTATCAGTATCAGGAAACCACCTACTTTACAAACATTTTGAGAACAACTGCATTCACCATGCATTTTAACCCAGCTGAGTTCCCTTTAAGGTACACTACATTATGCAGTTATAGAATCAGAATCCTACCTTATGTTTACCATCTAGAGGTGGTTACGTATTAACAGTTCTGGTGTCTCCCTTCTTTCATCTCTTCAGAAAAAAAATTCTCTTTCTGCCAGGCCTAAACAGCCTCCTTCAGAGGACAGTTCACACTAGATCAACTCAGACCTTGGAAAAAATGTTACTAGAACACACAAGAAAATCACCCCAGCACTAGCCACTGTTTTTCCAAGTGCCCAAATGCATTTTTTGAATAGTCTTAAGCAGCTCTCAGAAGGCAACAACTTAAAAACCATTACCTGCCAGTGTTGTGAAAACCCTAAAAACACTCATGGGACAAACACATCTCATGTGTCAAAATCTGGGTATAGCCTATTTTTCTGTTCTCCCAGAACAGACATTTCTGATCTGGTAGCTCCTGACACAGAAGTTACTTGAAAACCCATTTCTACTTTATTTGCAAATGGTTGCCAGTACAAGCACAATAGTCTTTCCTGTATCACGTGCTGCCTGCTTGCAAAGAGCGAGCTTTCTACTGCTAACTTATTAAACAATCCCATAGGATTCTGAGCAGACTTAGCATCTTCAATCCAATTAGTTTTCTACTAGCCAAAATGCACTATAATTTCAGAAAAATAAAGACCAATTTAAGCACTAGTATATCAGCTGTCAGACATATCAAAGCAGCTCTATTTAAAGAGAGGCTCAGGTAGACTCATTAATGGCCACAGATACATTACAGTGTACATCAATGCCCACAGCTTCACCACACTCAGGTGTTCTGCACATGCACTAGCATGAGAACAGCAGATAGCTACCAGGAAAAATGTAAGTTAACATCAACACCAGATGATTTACTGGGGGACAGTAATTTTCCTTGCTTTTGTGTAATCTCTAGAGAAAACTGATATAATACAGCCACTCCAGCATTAATACCGTTAGAGCATTGCTGAAATAACCATCTCATTACACACACTAATGTAACTATATTTTATTATAAGCAAAACCAGCTTTTATATCACCAAGAAACCAGGACCTTTACACCTTTCAAAGAGCTACTCACATAGAAACTGGTATACTTAGAAATCAACAGGTACTTCCAATTAAGAGAAAAAGCATGGAGTGTTACAAAAAGAAACAAATCCAAACCCAAAAGTAAATCAGAAAAAAGCAGACCTCACATTAACTGTGTAAAGTCTGCCATATTCTGGTCCTTCCAGACAACAATAGTCACTAGCTCCAATTCACAGTATTCCAAAATAAAAGTGACTACGAATTCAAACTTTCTCAATGTTTTCTGCTTACCAGTTCCAGATATGCAGTTTGGCAAAGACACTCTACTAGTCCACACAGTGTGCTCTTCAGAACCATTTAAGCATTTCCTTCTTCCAAAAAAGAAAACAAAGTCACCAAATACATATAGTGCATCTTTGTGGGGAGAAAAGAAAAAAAAAAAAGGCCAGGGCATCTGATGCAGCAAGAAAGCTATGAAGACAACTCATAGTTAACAGCAGAAGCATATCTGAAGTCTGGAGAAAGGCAGGAAACCATCTTCAGTATTCTGCATTGAAAGGGTACTCCTTGTGATTTTTGCACCTGAAAGAAATCAAAGAGGAAACATTATCCCATGTCTGAAAAATACTATATGCAGCTGTAACCACTGTAAAGAGCCACCAAGGGAGGAGCTGAACTGTGTAAAAGCTGAGTAAAATTGTTTCCATCTTCCTTGGTGACACGCTGCATTTGTAAACAGAAATATTCCTGAGTGCCTTCTGTTGTTCAAGCTCTGAGCATTTCAGGCTATGTGACCAGGGTGCTTTGTAGACAACTAATTCAAGGTTTCACTGTCTGCTGCCAGGAAGACATTTTTTGCAGCCTTCCAACAAAGACTTAATATCTGGCTTTATGCTTCCAAGTTGCAAATATTTGCATTACTTTTTGAATGTTTACCCACTTTCCCAGCTACTCCTGAAGAATGTACAGTCAGTTTTTATAACTGACTTTTATAACCTAAGGGTTGTGGCAGAAAGACAAATTCCACAAGCAAAATTAATCAAGAATTTTGAGTCTGCATCATGCTCTTTTCTTCAATACGGACAAAATAAAAGTCATGAATAAGAAGCCTCATGTTGAAATTCCAGCTACAAAAAAAAATTTATTGGAGATTGAACTGAAAATGACCATTTAAGCTTGCTTTACACTCATCATGATTTAGATCATAACATGAACATTTAAAATCTTACCTGAAAAATTATTTTGAGGATGACCCCTTTGGAAACCAAGTTTGCGTATACTGAATTTCAACCAAGCCTAGTATCTATAACTTCATACAACAAGCTACGACATACCGATAACTTAACAGCTTGAAAAAAACCCACCACTGCCACTTACGTGGTCATTGCACAGGCTCTCCAGTTTCTATTAAAGCTGAGAATAGTTGCCATCTCCTCTTTAGTCAATTCAAAGTCAAACACCTAACAAGAGAAACAGCTGGAAATCACCTCTATGAACAAATCAGAGATTGTAAGCAAAATTCACAAAGTTCAAGAACAAGACCACAGGGTGCTTGTTAGAAAAAATGACTGCTTTATGAAGGAGAGAAAGGAAACAGATGGCTTTATGGATTTCTGGGAATACACTAGCTTGAGTTGGGGAGGAGGTGAGCAGGAAGTGGGAGGAATTAAAAAAAAAAATCTCATGTTGCAGTTACATGTGCCAATTATTTTAAGAAGCTTGGAGAGCACTTAGTGTTGCAGAATGCCTCCATCCTCCACTTCTGAAAGATGCATCTTTGTCCTATTCCAAAGGAACATCTACAAGGCTTTCATATTCCACCTAATACAACTAAGTGTCTTCCAAAATCCTAATACTAGTTTCAGTCAAGGACCACTGAATCAAGAGCAGTAACATGGTTTATGACACCAGGACTATTTTCTTAACAGCCCTTGGTCTACATAAGCCTTTTGTGGTATGCTACTGTGCTCAGGCCCCAAACAAGCTCTGTAAGGCAATTCATCCACAGGACTTAGAAAAGGAAGCATCACTAACACTGCTAAGATTATCAGCATACTGTTTCCAAAAGCTTTGTTCACTCCTGCTCTCCAACTGTAACCTTAAGTTTAGCCCTCAGTAGAGCGTAAGTAAACATACAGAGAGAAAAAGCCCAGTCCTCTTGCCTAAGGAGGAGTAAGGAACCATGAGAAAGGATCGCTCCTTGCTGTGCAGGGAGAAGCCATGCCATCTCTGAACATGCCATGCACCCAGCTCATTTATAATCACTGACCTTGAAGTTCTCCAGAATGCGCTGTGGTGTGACTGACTTGGGAATCACAATCACATTTCTCTGGATGTGGAACCGGATGAGAACCTGCAAGAGGCATATCACTAAATCAGAGGGAGGACAGCTTTTGTTCTAAGGCAAACAGAGCCTGTTCCAACAGTTGATTGCTGTAAACTGTACAATTCAGCAGAATTAACCCATTTCTGCAGAGCTGCATTTCCAATCATGCCTGAATTCTAAGCAGTACTTTCTGAAGTGCAAATACAGAAGCAGTGGAGCCTCACATAGAAGGCCTCCTTTCCCATTCAATTTGGTGATACTCAGTTCCTTTCTTTCCCACCTAGACTTTTAGTAGGCTATACAAGGAAGGGTTCACTTCTCTGCAACAGGACTTGAGATGAGAGCATCTGAAGACGTGTAAAGAAAATGTTTCTTGTTGACAGTCAAAGAGCCCTTACAAGCATGCATTGCAGACCACATAGTAAACAAACCTGTGTTGCTACTTAACATCACAGAAAAGCACCAAAGTTAAGAGGGAATGAAGAGCCAGCCTATCCTTTACATTGCCATTAGCTGTCCTTTATGCTGTGTTACAGGAAGGAGTAACCACTGTCCAGCACTTATGTACCTGTGCTGGGGTTTTGTTGTGCCTGGTGGCAATCTCTTTGATCTTAGGGTCATCCAGAAGGGAAGGGTCCTCCGGCTTAGCCCTGCGCAGAGGAAAGAAGATCCGTGTCAAGAAATCTCCACAGAGCCATCTTATCAGAGATCTGTATCTGGACGAATAATTAACAATGCACTTGCAGTCCCAAGCCTAATCCATGCCAGCTTCCTTGCAAAGCGCAAAGTAATCTTACCATGGCCTGTCAGGAGAGCCAAGGGGGCTGTATGCTGTCACAGCAATCCCTTTGGATTGACAGTACTTGATCAGCTTCTCCTGGGTGAGGTATGGATGACATTCAATCTGTCAACAAAAGAGTACAAAAACTGGCAGTGATTTAACCGCTTTAACATGTTCCAGGGATTAGTTTTTAGTAAAATCAAAGGCTGATTTTTGTTCTGTCTGATTTTTGTTCTGTTGTCTGTCTGATATTATTCAGCCTTTGTCCCCAGCCCCTTTTTACTATTTGTAGTAGTTCTTGCAGTGAAGGGTCCAAGGACTGTAACACCACTCCTTAAAACTTTGCTGATCCATATATCTCCATCATACAGGATCACCAGCTACTAATTGCTTAAATGGGACAGTTCAGTAAAATGCAACAGTTCAGTAAAATGCACAAAAAAGAGAACTGCAAAATCATAACAGGGTAGCAGATCAGTAAGTACAAAGTTCTCTTTCCATCCCTAATTAAACATGCCCTAATGTGTTGGTGGTTTTTGTTTTTGTCTTGTTGGGGGTTTTTTGTGTGTGGCTGGTGTTTTTTGTTTGTTGTTTGGGTTTTTTTTAACACAACTACCATTATTAACTTCAATATCAATATAGTTTCATTCATTTTTTATTTGCTTTGTGTCAATACTCACACTGAACATCTCCAGTCTGCAAACAGTGAGAATGGCTGACTGATACAGATTTTAGACCTTCAGCTTACTGTCCTTTATAGACTTTTTATAAATGCATGTATGCTTACCATGATTTTCCATAAGAATATCTACATAACAGAACACAGACTCCTTAACAGTGGATCTGTATTCTGGCAAGCTAATGCACAGATATACATTATAGAACAGGAATTATTCATGTGTTAGGAGGCAGTGAATAAATATGAATATTTGATGCTCTGCATAGAGGGACTTCCAGCATAGTTCTGCACCAGGGAGCGATACTCTTCTTTCGACAGGCAACATCAAGAACCTTTTTGACTACACTGTCATCTGAGCCTTCTACAGCCTGCTGCTGCATTCTGAGGGAAGACCCTGGAAACTTGTGCTACTGGCAGGTGGAGCTACAGGGTGCAAAACATGGTATCAGTTTACAGCCTCAAGTGCTTTATTTGTGTTTCTAGCTGCTTGCTATTACCAGAAGCCTGCATTGCTGTTTCCCTTCTGGGGCACATTGGAATATTACACAACAGGACACAACTCAGTTTTTGGGAGAGATTATACATTTATTTTGCTTCAGCAGCTCCAGAAACACAGCTACTCTAGAGTAACCAAGCATCTGGTTATTTTCTTAACTATTCAATAGGTAGAACTTATGCAACATAAATGAGGCAAATCATCCTTACCTGTCCACTGGTACTCAAGTTGAAAAACTTCTGAGCTACATTATCAAGTTTTGTGTTTGGACCAGGGTGAAAAGCCTATGATGTACATTTAATCAAGTATCTGAAGCTATTGCAATCCACACTATGTGATAACAATCACGTTCTTAAGAGTCAGATTTCACTACTGAACTAAGTCCTGGTATTACTGTAATATAATTACTACCTTGCCAAATTAATGTCTCACCACAAATGAAACCAATATGCATACTGACTGCATTCAAATTAAGAATATGAATGCCACCAAATACAGGTGGATTACACATGAAACATCTGCATAGAGAAAGTGTTTGTAGGAATCACTATTTAGTCCAATTGGTAAGCATTCATAACAGACACGCTTTCAGGCTTCCAAGCACATCTTCAGAAGCAGTAAGTTTTGAAGGACAGGGATCAAAGATCCACTGCTCTGAGCTTAACCTGATCATATTAATCAGAGAGCTTGAGAATATTTGCAAGCAACAAGAGTAATTATCAACTACAGTGATAGTGGCAATGAGGTGTAGCAGATGTTGAAAGGTATCAGAAGACTTCTACTAAGTATCCTAAAAGTACATTGGGACTGATAGTGAAAATACACAGTAGACAATTATGAATTTTGCACGTCAGAATGTTTATGTCAAATAGACTTCTAGAGAAGAATCCCATTAGATTTCTGAAAAAAAGGTGCTGAAATCCCTTTCTAGTGCATCAGCTCAAGCTACTGCAATAAATGAACTTGTTTTTGTATCAACAACTGAGACTGCAGTCCTTCAAATGCTATAGCAATCAAGGACAAGTCTAGATAGACCCCACAGGGGTGTATCCTGGGATCTGTCCTCTTCAACAACTTGTGCCAGGCTATAGTCTTGTCAAGTTCACAGGTGATGCCAAACTGGGGGAGGACCAGTCAATACACCCAAAGATAGTGCTGCTGCTTCACAGGGACCCACTCGGGCAGGAAGAATAAGCCAACAAAAACCTCATTAAATTCAACAAGGCTGCACACAAAGCCCTGCACCTGGGAAGGAAAAGCCCCTGGCAATAACACAGGCCGGAGCCTGGCTGCCTGCAAAGCAACTCTGTTAGAAACAACCTGGGTGCCATAGTAGGCTGAGCTGAACATGAGCCAGTAGTGAGCCCTAGCAGCAGGAAAGCAGGCAGGAAATGGTGGAAGGTGATCATCTGCCTCTACTCAGTACTGGAGCCCTTCCCAGCCCCCTCAGTAGAAGAAACATTGACTGACTATCATGAATGCAGCAGAGGGCCACAAAAACAGCTTGGGACTAGAGGACCTGCTGTATTGGGAAAGTTGAGAAAACTGGGCTTGTTCAGCTTAGAAAAGGGAAGGCTTCAGGCCTCCTAATAGCAGCTTTTAAAAAGAAGGTCATCCAAAGACAAACCAAGGTCTTCAGTGGTGCATGGTGGGAGGACAAGAGACAACAGGCATAAGTTGAAAAAAAGAGAGGTTGAGATTGGATATAAGACTACTCCCTCCCTCCCCCATACACCCAAGGCAGCAGCTCAGGTATGGGGCACACTGCCTAGAGAGGCTGTGCAGTCTCCATCCTTGCAGGTTTTCAGTATGGATAAGGCCCTGAGCAACCTGGTCTGATCTCACAGCTGATGCTGCTCTGAGCTGTGAATTATACTAATTACCTCACTAGGTGTCCTGCCATCTGAATCTTCCTAAGATTTTGTTCAAGTGCTGTTTATATATATGGACACTTGTACTCTATGACCTACATTGCAATTCCACTGCCTCCTTCTTCTCATTAAGTCTGCATGTTCCTGTTCACTTCCCTCAGTCATCAGCAACAGGAACAGACTGCTCCACAGAGGAATTGCAAAGAGGTCATCCAATTCTCTGTTAGGTCCTTATATATATATATACACATATATATACACACACACACACACTAAGTTTTACTCTACTTCAAGGAAGTTTTAAAATCTCACCTGAGTTCCCCCTGTATGTCCATCCCCCCATCAAAAAAAGGGATTCTGGAGCTGCTCCTTGACAGATTTCCAAGCAGTAGTACAGAAAGTCCGTAAAAAAACAGCACTTTTTGCATCCAGAAGTAGTTAAAGGGTGTGACAGAACATGTGTCTACTCCACTCTTTCTATAACCTTATTTCATAATATCTTATTAATTCTTTAAAACTAACACCACCATCCAAACATTTGCCTGCTGCCACTTAACAGTTTACCTGGTTATTTGCAGGCTTGTATTTCAGTCCTGGCTTGTTCAAGATTCTTTCAATCTGCTCATGGTTGAAGTTGGAGATTCCAATGGCTTTTACCAGACCAGCATCCACCAACTCTTCCATGCCCTAACAGAAAGGAGCACAAAGTCAGCATCTAGTACACATGAGAGAGCCTGAAGAACACATTCTTCCTGAAACAGATTATTTCCTTCAAGAGACATACAAAATAAGAATTTAGATTTTCAGAGTTCAAGTTTGAGGAAAAAGACCAGAGCACTAGTATATTTGTGCCATGTCTTCCTTTTCACCAAAGCTCATTCTTTGAGACTGTGGAAATTTACAGCAATTTAGGAGTGGAAAATAATGATACTCAACAATCCACTATTGTACCAGAGAGTCCTTCCAAGTATTTCTGCACACACGAGACAATTTAGACTATTGAGGGTAATGAAAACATGGAAGAGACTGCTGAGAACAGAAGACAGGATCTCCCTGCTGTGGCTGAACTTACCTCCCATGTATGTAGAATATCTGTGTTGCTGGGTATAGACATGCCTTCGTCATCTGTGGGAAACAGCTCCTCTCCTGCCTGTCAGTGACAGAGAAAATGCTTGCAACACTCTTTGGTGGGAAGTTAGGTTAACACCAACTCAAGACCACAATACTACAAACTTCTACTGCAGGACATACTAATACTTTTTATCTACATATGTATTAGATAATACTACTCGTTATCTACGTTCTTCAGTCTTTTCTTTCACATGACATTATGGTATTTCTGCCCACAGCCATCCCAAGAAGGAGAACTACTTCTGCTGGACACAATGTCCTCTGGCTCATCAAAATACATATAGTGAAACATAACTCTCCACTTGTAGCATTATAGCCAGTTTACATTTTTACTTTCTGTTTTACAAAAATACACAGTTTTTACACAGACATAATGAAGTATTTTATTGAAGTGTGTAACAAGGACTCACTTCAGACCTAGAACACATCCAGTCTATATTGGACCACATCTGCTTTTATGAGCAGACTCATTGTTTAAGTTGCTGGCATAGGCAATGTTAAAACAGCCCGTGCCCCAGTTGTGACTACGTCAGGTATCAAATTCATTCAAAACCAGTTGTTTTCTACTGATACATTATTACACCACATTTTCACTTTGATAGTGCTGTCCATATGAAACTAATTTTAAAAATACAGATGCAATGAAAAACAGTTGATCCCAGAAGCAATACATAGAAAGAATTTGATCAGTATCTAACAGAAAGACTAAACTTTGAAATATTCAAACTGAGATATCAGTTCCTTTGCATGCAGTCAGTAGAACTAGGAACTAAAAAACTTCACCTTCTGAAATCCAAGGTCTGTGGAACACTAAGACTCCTACAGCAAAGGTCAGTTCAATCTGTACTATATTAAAGGACTCATTGATTAAAAGACAGAAGTGGAAGACAAACACTCTTGTTCTGTGATTCTGTGACATGCAGCTGAAAGAATTTCTGTCAGGCAGCAAAGCACAGCCCTCCTTCCCACAAAAGCAGGGAACCACATCATTGCCAGTTGAGCATACTTGGGATTTGTAAAGACAACATACAGGCAATAATCAAAGGGAGAGCAACATAACTTATGCCTGCAGCAGAGAAACATGCCCTTAATTCAAGGTCTACCTCCTCCATGATCAAAGGACAGAGGATGCTGTGCAGGCAGGAGTCTTAGATGCAGGGGACAACAGCCTGACTCACATGGCCAAAGTAAAGCCAAGCACCGTAGTAGTGCTGGTACAAAACAGATACACGATAATCTGTGTTGGCCAGAGCAATTACTGGGCTGCAAATCCATATAGCTCTTCAAAACTGCCAGTCACAACACACAAAGCCACAGGCATTGCTTTTACTGTACCTTAAAACCAAGAGGCCAGTGGATGAGGTAGAGATCCAGGTAATCCAGTTTCAGGGCAGCAAGAGTCTTCTGGCACGCTCCCTTCACCAGAGGCTTGTCATGAAACGTGCACCATAACTAAAGACAAGAAGCCAAGGCACACTGTGACTTCCTAGGTTAAACCTCTTGGAAACCTTATGTCCTGTTTAGGAGAGCACCTATCCCCTCTGGAAGATGATACGGAACTAAGTCATCCTACTGATCTTCAAACAGGGCTTGCTCTGTGAGCAAGGCTGGCCCATGATACTCAGGGCAGTACGTGCAGTGGCAGAATACATTACTGAATAGTGTCATGGCAGACAGCAGCAGTCTGGTTCCATTAATTAAGACTTATTTAAAAACCATCTACCAGAAAGTCAGATATTGCACAAAAGAGGATAGCATAACTTCATGCCAGGAAAAGTTCAAAGCATAGTCCATGTCAATGGTACATAACCTGTGTAATTCTCCATATAGGATGAGGCAAAGTAGGAAGCTTGTCCCGGGAGTGGCCTAAATAACGTTCTGAATTGTTCCATGCTGCACCACAGAGCAGGAAAGAACTGGGGGGGTTACTATGAAAAAAAACAGGTATCTCCTGAGATCTTATACCACCAGATCCATACCTTACTGACAATGAAGAGATCCTCTCGTTTCACAACACCTTCCTTGATTTTCTGCTGGATCCCTTCCCCAACTTCATTTTCATTCTGGTACACATAGGCACAGTCAAAGTGTCGGTACCCAGCATCGATGGCAGCCATCACTGCAGCTGTTACTTTCCCTGGTTGGGACTGAAAAAATAATATCCAAGAAACTCAAATATACATTGAACACCATTTTCCCCACAAAATAAAAATCAAAAAAGCCACCCCACCCAAAGCAAACCCCTAAGTAAAATAAAACAAAAAACACCAACAGCATGAAATAAATAATTTTTTTTCCTGCAGCATTCTTGAGTCTGTATATAGGCTCCTGAGCTCAAAGCCAGCCTCCAGCTGTTCCTCTGTCTTCCCTCTCCCAGGCAGGGCTCACTCCAACAGCTTTACACAGCGGAGCCCCGGGACTGTTCTCCAGAGCCGGGCCGAGGCCCCCTCACTTCCCCACACCGCTTCTCTCAGTAGGAGCCCTCAGCCGGCGGCGGGGTCTCAGCCCAGGCCTCGGGAAACCTCGTCCCCGGGCAGAGCCCCGCAGCGGGGCTTGAGCTGGGGCCGCTGCCAGAGGACAGCGGGTTGGGAGGGACCCCGGTGCCAAACACCGCAGCGGCACCACCACACGAGAGGGGAGCCCCGGCCCGGGTGTCGGTGGCGCCAGCAGTGATGCGTCCCTGCGGGCCCGCGCTAGCGGCGAGTCTGGGCCTCGAGGCGGGCCGAGACCCGACCCCGACAGCCACAGCTGCCCCAAGCTGGTGCCGGGCCGTCCCCGGCCGCACTCCCGCCCTCCCTCCCCAGCGCTGAGCTGGGAAAGGGCGCCCATCCCGCACGGGCGTTAACAGGCAGGGGCAAGGCCGGGCACAGCCACCCTCCGGCCGCTAGCGATGGCGGAGAGGAGGGGAGACGGAGGGGGAGACGGCGGAGGGGGGCTGGGCACCGCCGCAGGTCCCATTACCTTCCACGTGCCCAGCCCCAGGATGGGCATCTTAGCCCCCGTGTTCAGCTGCACGTAAGTCGCCATGGCCCCGCACACCACCCAGCAGCACCACTATAGCTGCTGCCCACGAAGCGCCTTTAATAGCGGCCCGGCCCGCCCCGCCCCGCCGTGGCGCGGCTGGGGGGAGGATGGCGGGGCGGTGCCGTGCCGTGCTGGTGCTGTAACCCGGAGCGCAGCTGTAGACGGGGAACAGGGACCTGTGAAGCCCATGAGGACGGTCGGGGACGGCGGGTGAGGGCTAAAGGAGGCCCCGGCGCCACATCACGCAACCACCCGGACGGTGCTGAAAGCGGGACCGCACTAACATGGAGGGTGTTCGGTGTGTGGGGTTCGGCCGTGACTCTGTAGCCGGCTGGTGGCCCTCCCGCAACACCTCGGTCCCTTGATGTCACATCTCAGCCATCCCTGGGATGGAGGTGGCAGAGGGGACGTGAGGCAGAGGTGTCCCCCTGCACCCTTAGAGCTGCTTGTGGGCTGTGAGCCTTAGGCCAAAGAAGGGCTGAGCTTCTTGGCTGGAGCAGCATGTCCCTGCGACAGGGATGGTGGCCTGGGCTGGTCTCCCTTGTCAGAGCCTTATGGCTCAGTGTGCTGATACAGTGAGAGGGCTAGAGAAACCTCGGCGTGGCTGGCTAGTGAGAGCACCCCGTTCCCCGCTGCAGATGGGACAGCTTCCACTTTAAGGGAAAGTGAGCTGTGGCTTAGGAGTCATTTAGGATAAAGTGAGTTTAAAAAATAACTTTATTTTTAATGTTGGGAAAGGGTTTTTTTAAGTGTTTTGAAAGTTACAGAAGGGGAACAGTGACCTTTTAATGACTGACATAATGACCGAATTGTCCTTCTGTCTTTAGGGAGGTGCTGAGGGCGTTTCAGAATAAGATGCATGACTGTAAATATACATGGTAGGTGGCTAGTAATCTCACATCAGAAACTGGCTTTGAAATTTTTGCAGACAAGTGTATGCTGTTCTGCTGCAGAGGTCGCAACACAGTGGAAAAAAACAGACTTTCCTGGGAGGCTTTGCTGCTTACTCACACGTGGAGAAGTTTCTCCAGGTGTGAGCATTTGCTCTGGGTGCCTCTCGCACAGCAGAGGCCCCTGCAGCTTGGTATTTTTTGCTCCATTTAACTAAGGGCGGGCAAGGTAATTGGTTTTCCTCTTTAATGTTCCTCCTGTTTCCTGTCAGTGCCATCAGCTGTCCCCAGCAGGATGCGATGTGTTTTCGCTCGATCGTGAAACCGTTCTATAACTTGGTGCTTATCTCTTAACTGTTTGGGTTCAGTTTTCCCGGCTGTTTCTTATCAGAGAGATGTCTCCATCTCATCACAAGAGGCTTCAGACAGAAGTTCTGTATTTTGTTCTTGCTATTTGCTCTTGTGAGTGAGATACTTTCTGCTCGTAGCTGTAAGGCTAATCAGCTTTCTGCTACTTACCCCTCCCAAGGGCCCAGGCGTGGCCATCACATGTGGCGGCAGGGCCTTGGGGGAAGAAGAAGTGCTGCATGTGTCACTGGGTGACAGCCCGCCTGGTAAATCTTGTGAGCTGTGTCCTTGATAATAACATGGTCAGCTGTTTGTCTTACAGTGACTGCTGGGAAGAGGAACTGCACAGGGGCAGAAAGGTTTTTCTTTTTCTTTTTTTTTTTTGGTCCATGTGTGAGGTTTGCACTGGAACAGGATGCATAGTATCATGAGCTTTTCAGTTTGTTTTGATGACTTTGCATTTAACCATTGTAATTTCACCACAAGTTGTGACTTTGGAGATGTGCAGTGTTTGGTATCTGAGAGGAACAGGGTACAAAATAATGGAAGTGGGTATGTCCTTATGGAGATGGTCTTTACTGGCAGAGAACTTGTGGCCTGCTGAAAAAGCACAAAGGCCAGGTAAGGAGGTGACAGAGCCGCAAGGTGTGATCACCTCAGCTCGTAAGGAGGAGAGCTGCAGGGGTCTGCAGCTTCAAGGGTATGACAGATACAAGCATAGCTAAGACAGTATTTTGAGGTGAGGGTGTGTGGGTTTCAAGCCCAAGTTGCAGGGAAGGGCAGAGGGACTTTCTCCCTTGCTTGGAGCCTTTAAAAAGGAGAGGTTTATCTTGCCCAATGGGCTGCTTCAGTTCCACCTCTGGGTGCTGGGAGGCAGATCTGAGGGTCTTGGTTCAACCCAGCTGTAGAAGACGTCGGACTCTTTCGCTCTGAGCTCAGATCAAGCCAGGAGTGTATTTTGGTGGATCTTCCATCTTCTCAGAGTTGATGAGGCTTTTTGTCTTCTCACTGGTCTTTGGCTGTTAATCCCATCTGCTTAAAAAACACACCCGAGCACAGGCAAACGCTGAGGAAGTGCTCCCACTGCTTGTGGCCATTCCTGGGCGGGAAGGGCAGGTTTCGCCTGTCAGGGGAGACCTGGGCAGGAGGAAACCATGAACTGCCCCAAGCCAGCCAGAACTGGTTCCAGCTGTCTCTGAAACTGGTGCTGCCGTGTGGGGTGACAAGAGCTCAAGCCACAGGAAGAGCCCCTGGGTTGGCCCCCAGTCTCCTGCTGCGGCACCTCACCCTGGCTGCTGAGGGCACTGTGGCTTGGGCCACCCCCTGGGCAGTGGCGATGCTGGGGACAGTGCCTGAGATGACACAGAGGGCTAAAGGGAAGTGTGAGGCTTCCAGCCCCACCATCTGAACTGCCCTTACTTCAGGAGAGGGGTTGGGATGGACTGGGTGTAATCTGTGGGGGAAGCAGGCAGGGGAAGGGATTGGGGTTTGGCTTGGACAGAGGCTGGGGAAGGGGGAGAAACTTTTACTAAAGTTTGTTTTTTCTATGTTCTTTTTTTTGCCCCCTCAGTACCCGAATTGGTGAAATGAAGTTGGTGTTAATTGGTGAAAATCAGCTTCAGTGGCCGTGAGATGAACCTGGGACGGGTGGCTGTTGGAGGGTGTGTGGGATGCCCAGCCCTGTTATTGAGTAATGAGAGAGACTCTGGAAGGAGCCATGATCCTGGTCCTGGTAATACATGGTAGTGGAAATGGTGCAGCCAGTGTGTGAACAGCTGGAGAAAGGGGAGACCTGGGGAGGTCATTGCTGGGTGGGAAGGTGGTTGGGAAGAAGTAGACAGCTGCTTCCTCCAAGCCGGTGTCCCAGTGTCCTGGTGCAGTCCTGTCTCCCCATGTAAGATCCAAGAGCACTGGGTGGGGAGCTGCAGAGGGGGTGGATGTGAAACATGGGGAGAGAGGTGTGCTGCTGTGATGCGGATGTGTGCTGAGGCTTGCCACGTGCTGCTAACGGGGCTTCAGAGAGATCAGGACTGCTTAGCAGGCTGGGGAAGTTGGGCTGGTGATCTGTGTTGGAGTAGTGTGCATTAAAAAGTGCACAGGGGAAAGGGGAGGCCTTTGGTCAGAAGTGAGCAATTAGTGGTGCTGAATTGGCCAGATGGAAAGCTGTGTGCCAGGTAGGCCAGGCTTGCAGCTGTGGGAGCAGCGAGTGATCTTAAAGTGATTGCCTCAGGGGGGAACCCTGGCACCTCTGGGCAGAAACTGAGGACTGATGGCAAAATGGAAACAAAGCCATTTCAGGCACCCTTAGTTGCAAGCTTAAGTAGACCTGTGGAGATGGGAGTGCTGCTTTCCAGAGTGTGAGCGCTCTCTCGACAGTCCTTTGCTTGGAATGAAATTACAGAAATGTTGAACACTTGCAGCAACTGGTCCCCCTGCAGTGGCTGCAGCAGTACTGGGAAGCCAGAGCAAATGGGATACAGTTTATGTCTTGGGAGAGCAGAGTTCTGGGGAGTTTGGGTTCTATGCTGCTTGCAAGCACTGCCCTCACAAGGGAGGAGGGCGTAGTGAAGGGCCATGTGCAGCAATGGCTGGATCTTGCTGATCCCACAGGGATGTGAGACATCCCCATGGAGCAACTGGGAAGAAGGTGGTAATCCACAGCAGTTGCTTGGACTCCTGGATTGTGTTTACAGTCAAGGGAGAAGGCATCCTGAAAAAGTGGTGATCACTGATGCCATGGCCTGAAAGCTCCAATGTCTGAATACAGTTACTACCACCCATCTGGCATTGCCTGATAAGCTGCTGGGACATCAAGGAGTGACTTACGTGTATTGTACTGGAAGGAGCATGCCAGAAGACAGGCAGAAGATTAACAGCATGGCCAAGGATAATGTTGGGAGTCCAGGAGTATGGTTGACCTTGGAAAAAGTTTTAGAAGGGGTTGGAAATTGTATGTTAAGATTGCTGCAGTGTTGATCCTGATAATTTTGTCTGCTGCGAAAAGGGTGGATTTGTGATGTGTGTTACATTCACACCGATGAGATGTTAACTACACTATTCTGGTCTGCAGGGACAAGGTTGGATTTATAATGAATTCCATTAAGATTGTGATCATGTTAAAGATAGAGTTTATGTAAAGGCAAAACAATTCTTAATATATCTTTCGATGGAGTGAAGGGCAGAATGTAAAGGACATGAATTGCAGGGGGTAGTTGGTGACCTGTGTGGAGACCATAAACTATGCAGTGCCAGGAAGAACCAATTCCAGCTAGCTCTGAAACCAATGTAAACACCCAATCTCATGCCAAAACTTAACCCCATGGTACCCTGGCTCAAACACATTGTCAGAAACTTAAGTGTACTCTTCGAAGAAGGCCCATGCTGAAAGGGGGACTGCAGCTGGTGGATGAGCCATGCTGGAGGAAGGAAACACCTGAAGGCGCTAAAGCCCCTGGGTGACTCATGCTGGAGAAGGGACACCACAGAAAAGAGAGTGGTCTAAACCTTTGGCTCTCCCTGCACCACAACAACTATTGTGCCATTATTGTTTAATAAGAATGTGTATTTGGTCTCAGCAGGGCTGCCTCACCTCAGCCTAGGGATTGCTTAGGGTTTTATGGGTTGCTTCCTTATGGGAAGCTGCAAAACAAATGTTCTTGGATTACATATTCATGAATTGAGAGTGGAAATTTTGGAAAGAAGGTCCAAAAGTGCCTCTTTTCTTGAACAAAAGGTTTTGCCATTTCCCCATTAAACCAAAAGACGTGCAACTTTATGATTAGGTGCTTGGTCACCTGCCCAGTAGGGGGAAACAGAAAGGTGACACAGCCACAAAAGCAAATACTTCCTCATCTCACCCAGTGTTGTTAAAGGGACCTTGATTGTTTGATGGCTTGTGTTTGAGTCTCAGATGAGAAGGTTTGGGGATTGATTCCTTGAGATCTACCCTTGCACATCTCCCCTTGTGCCAAGTATGCTCCAGAGTGGGTGTCCATGCGTGTAGGGGTGTGTGGAGAGCTTACATGCCTGGCTGTGCTGTCACTGAGTTACTGGGACTTCTGTCTCTGCACTGTGCCCTCTCCTGGAGGCAGAAAGGCCAAAGGTGTTGGTGGGCTCAAGCCCTGCTGCTCCCTGTGGGGGTGAGCAAGCCCCCACTGCTGTAGTGCTCAGGGCCCCCAGCTGCATCCCTTGGGCTGTGGGGCCAGGGCAGTGGTGGTGGGGTGGGGGGGAGGTGGCTGTATTGAAGGGGGCTGCCGGAGGAGATGGTTGGAGAGAGGCAGGCCATCATCCCTGAACGCCTGTCCAGGGCTGGGTGCCCTGAGCGCAGAACATTTGGTACTGCCCAGGGAGTTGGCCCCCGAGGCCAATGGTTTGGGCACAGCACCGAGGGGCTGAGCCTCTCCAGGCTGGCGGGCAGACATCTCATATTGTGTGACATGTGAAATGCCCCCCGGGGAGCTCGGGGGCTGGTGGCCGGCGGGGAGGGGGAAACGCGGGTCTCTTCTGAGGGCTGGCTGCCCTCTGGTGCCCGCAGGAGAAAGTGCCGAGGGGCTTGGTTTGTCCCAGGTGCAGGTGACTGTAGCCGACCTGTGTGTATTTCACTTTTTTTCAGGAAAGAGAGGGTGCCTGAGGTCTAGAGAGCCTAAAGAGCAAGTTGGGTACCAAGGGCTGCTCCCACCATGGGTGTAATGGATCGTGCTGAAGGCTGCTGCCCTTGATCAGCCCAAATCTCTCTTGGCTGCATCTGGAGCTTAGAGGTTTACCCTGAGGTCTGCACCTAAAGGTAGGGGGAGATGATTCCCCAGCAAGAGAGACTTCAACAGCTGGCTGTGACTTAAGAGCAAAGACCAAATACAGCTGTGCAGAGTGGGTCTGAAGTACAAAGTGAATCTTAAAAACAGAATAGCAAGGAAATTATAATTTCTTTTGTTCAACGGCAATAGCCTAACATCTATTAGTTCTGTACAGAAGTACTGAAAATACTTGTACTGCATCCCTCTGCCACGTTTTGTTTCTGGCTTAGGGGGTTATGTATTACCTTCTTTCAGAAGTTTTACTTCAGAAAAAAAGGTTTCATCTGCAACATGCAGAATACTGAACTCAAAAATAACAGACCTAGTAAAGAACGAAATCAGTTCCTAAAGTCAAATGGTATTGGGGGCCTAGCATCCTGTCTCACTTCTAGCTAAAAGGTCCAAGCAAGAGCATAAACACACTTTCAAAGCAAAAGATGTTTTTGATCAAGCAGGAATCTTCTGTTTAAATTCAACAATGAAAGATTAGTTTTGGTCAAAGACAGGCATTTGAATTAAATGGCAGGTACAAGTTCCAAGTTTTTTGGTTTTGTGTTTTGTTGTTTTTTGTTTTTTTTTTTCTTGTTAACAATTTTCTGTTTAGGAATAAAATTTCACAGATAGCAAATTGTGTTGTATCCAAACCCTACCATGCTGTTGTATTTTGACATATAGGAGAAAGCCTCTGTAAAAAAATATTGCCCAGCATGCATTGGTATGTTTTCTGCATATGGGTTTTTTTGTTTAAAGAAGGATAAATAGTAAAAGAAAGTTCCACTTAGTTTTGGAGTAGTGAAACTCCTGGTTGTCTTGCTCATCCTAGGGAAGTTAGTCTTTAGTTCACATTTCCCAGTGCTTTTCCTCCAGTGCTCACAACTGCTGATTATCCTTGTTAGCCTGTTGATACAAAATGGAGTGCAAGTGTGAATGTGTAGGGACACCACACTTAGCCTTTTGTAAGAAACTGCTTGGAAGGCAGGGTCCTGTTCAGGATGCACCTGCCCCAAGCCAGGACCAGCCGATCGAATAACATATTTAGGAAGGAGCATAGAACAATAGGTGTGTGCGAAGCGGCCCCCGGAGGAGAGCATGGCACGGGCGGCCGATCCAGTCCATCGGTCCATCCAGTCGCCTGCTCGGCTTCTGCGAACGATCTGCTGTAGCCCAGCCCCCGCCATGGCTCGCCTGGGAGACCTTCTTCCCGGGAGCCGATGAAGACCTCCAATGGCGGAGAAGAGGGATGCTGGAAGAGACGGCCACGCAGGTACTGAGTCGGCCCATGGAAGAGAACTCTCTGAGCATTTCCCCTGACACGTGGTGAAGAGAAGAAGCAGCCGAGGAGGACCCTAAACTGGAACTAGAAGCCCCACCGGAGTTGGGGGAGTTTGCACCTAGCCTGATGAAACAGAAATTCAAATCTCCTCTGAGGGCTTGCTGCCCTCTGATGCCTGTAGGGAAAAGCATCACATAGTTCTATTGGTGGGAACTGTCTCAGGATGGTGTTCATTAAGTGCAGCTGACTTCACCTCTATTCACAGGAGAGGGAGTGCATTAGGTCTAGAGCTTAAAGAACAAGGTGGGCCAGAGCCAAAGGCAGCCCTGGCCCTGGGCACAATGAGTCACACCAAATGCTGCTGCCTTGTTTTGCCCAAACATCTGTTGGCTGTGACTGGAGCTTGGACTCGAGGTTGGTGCCTGCACCTACCCTGTGGACACCTAACATTAAGCAAGACAAATTCCCCCAGAGAGACTGCTGCATCTGATGTGGGAGTAGAAGGCAAGTATGGCCACTGCAAAAACAGAAATGTGCTTAAACACCAAAAAACAAAGGGGCAAGCACTGCCCCAGTAAACTCTGATTCTGTTGTTTGCCTCTAGTAAGTTTTGGCATTAAGATTTGTGGTCCAATACTTCTTCCTTTTTATTTTTTAAGTCTTGAGGTTGCCTGTTACATTCTTTTGGAAGTTTTGGTTGGAAATATTTGGATGACCTCCATCTGAAAAGCATATTAGATATATTCCAGGGACTTTTATATATAAAACTTTTAGAATATCTTATGTGATCTCAATGTATCAGTGTGCTGAGCAGTGTATTTGCATGGTATGTTTCTTTTTCTGTTGGAATGAGTAAGTACTAACAACACCTAAGGCTGTAATGTATCTGAGGTCCATTGTCCTGTCTCTCGTGTAGCCATAACACTTAAGCCAAAGTGCAAGTTTTGTTCACATCTTATTTGAAAACAAAAGCCTTGGTTTTTTAAATCACATTAAAAGGCTTAAGTTCCTTTTGCATATGTCATGGTGTAAGGGAGCACCAGACAACTGCTAAGCTGAATTCACTAAGTGGACCAGGGGAGGAGCAGCCCATCAGGGAGATTGTTACATGTGCACAGAATGACAGTTAACTGAGACTATCCCTCATCTACCACTCCAGTGAGTCACTGTGATCTCACCTCAGGATGGAGGAAATAGAACACTCAACTCTGACCTGTCTCATTGTCAAGCTCTGGGCAGTGGTTCCGTACCAAAACATAATATTATACCTTGTGTCCTCATAATTTTAGGTATCTGCATAATGATGTTTCCCCATAGTCTCTATTATTGTGGGGTTTTATAGCTAGATGTCAGCACAGACTGGCAGTCAAACCAGCCCACACTATCACCATATAGCTTTCCAGCCCTTCCAGGTATTGTTCTCCCATCACTTTCACATCCATAGCTCATATATACCAAGACTACTCACACAATTCTTATTTTCACTGTCTGGTCAGCAATGGTTCATTATATCCAGTTATTCTACTCCTGATCAAGGCAAGATCTTGACACTCCTGTGACATTTCATCTCTCAGCCTTTCTGTCACCTGTCAAACGTCTTTCGTACATGCACTCATACCTACAAACAACGATGTACAATGCAAGTAGCTCAAGCTTGTATGAGTTTATTCACTTGTTGCACACTAAATTACAGTAGAAGTTAGTGTGGCACAAGAAGTAAGTCAGTATTAGGATTCAATGCTGACTATTAACCTTTACAAAAGTAGTTTGTTCATCATCTTGTTCTCAAGGAAGTTTCCAGACCACCTAGTTACATACGATACAACTCAAACTTCATACACTTTTGTCAGACCCTACAACTTGATCTGGTGTGGATGTTCTAAATCAGAATGCAGTAGCTGGACTGCACATTCCCTGTGTCCCAACAGCCCAACAGCACTTATGGAGCCCTGAAGTGCCACGCTGTTGAAACACCTCCTAGCTATCCTAGCACTGCCCACTAAGGCTCACCTGCATCCTCCACCAGAAGGGACCTTAGTCTTTGATCATTCTGGTATTTGGGTATTAATTTGATGATCAGGCAAAACTATGTACTTAAAATGAAAGTCCAGAAGCTAAACTATGAGCATTCCCTCAGTCTCTGTAGCAAATCCAAGTCAATTTGCCTGCCCTGAGCAGGCGGCTCCTGGTTTCTCATTCCTGACACCTAGGCCTGATTCAGCAAGATGATGTGGCTAAACCCCCCTGATGTCTGCTTTCTTTCAGTGGGTTGTTGTCTGTGCCCTGGGATGAGAGGAGAAACCCTCCTCCAAGTGGGTGCTGGAGGGCCCTTCAGCACAGGTGGGATGAGGCAGTAAGTGGTGGCCTTAGCCAAGAAGTGTCTGGATGGATTTGTGTGACTGCCCACAATGGTGGCTCCACAGGGAGCTAGAGAAAGTGCTTGAGCAGGAGCTTTCCAAAGGAAAGAGGGTGGTTGTAAAGGGTGGTAGAACTTCCCTGCATCT
Source organism: Syrrhaptes paradoxus (assembly GCA_013400615.1). Taxonomy (NCBI): domain Eukaryota; kingdom Metazoa; phylum Chordata; class Aves; order Pterocliformes; family Pteroclidae; genus Syrrhaptes; species Syrrhaptes paradoxus. The sequence continues at coordinate 147,144 of VZTO01022825.1, read as the reverse complement.
TTGGTTCCCATGCCATATTAAATAATGTATCCTTACTGGGTTCAGTAACCTGGTGTATTTTTTTCAGGATGGATGTCTTACCTCAGCCTGGAGATTGCTGAGGGCTTTCTGGGTGGCTTGCTTTGGGAAGCTGGAAAACACATGGTCTTGGACTATATCTATATGAATTTAAAGTGGAAATTCTGGAGAGAAGGCCCTAAGGTACCAGTGGTTCAGGCACAGTGCTGAGGTTCCCCAGCCACGAGGCAGGCTGTAATGGCAGGATCAAAGAGCAAACTCCGGAAGGTAGCAAAGAATCACTTTATTGTTCCTTTACAACTACTTTTATAGTCTTTTACTACTGTGAGTACATCATCTACAAAACCTTTTATTGGCATTTGACTAAAAACAACACACTATTTTCTAGCAAATTTGTTCCCTTGTTTACATCTGGATCTTTCAATTGTTTACATTCCAGTCAGTCCTCCTTCCAGCCCAGTTAGGTCCTCCATCACCTCCTCTTCCATTTTGCTTAAGGGCAAAGCCTTCTTCTTTTGGTTTCTTAAGGGAAAAGCTTTGTGTCCCAGAAATCAAATCCTAATTCAGCATCTTCTCAGTCCCCTACAGCAGACATCTGCAGTTGTGTGACATGTGAAATGACCCCAGCACTGCTGTTGGTTGTGGACAGAGCTTCGGGGCTGGGAGCTGTTGAGGATGGGGCAACATGGGTCTCCTCTGAGGGCTGGCTGTTCACTGGTAGCCCCAGGAGGATCGATGTCTTCCAAGTGCAGGTGATGGCAGCCACCTCTCTGTGCCTCTCTGGGTAGGAGGGGTTGGGGTTTGTCCTACACTAGGTGTAAAAGCTTCAGCCAATAATGGTTTTGCATTTTTAAATTAATTTTATTTAAAAAAATGTGACACTTGGGATGAAATTGTGGATGCAGGAGCTATTTTTTGTGGTTTGTCAACATCTGGTTTCTGCTGATGTGAGACTGAAGGCAATCACTGAACGGTGGTTCAAACTCTCTGCGTTTTCTGCTTAGCAGCTCTGCCTAGGCTCTTCAGTAGTAATCCTCACTTCTGATAAGCAGGAAAATATTACATCCCACATTTTGTTCTGTAGAAAATGCTATTTTCTTCTTCCAAAGAAAGAACTCAAACAAATCTCATGGGATAAAGAACCCATGCCTTCCAGGGCAGCAGCAGGGCAGGTGCAGTAAGAAAACTCGATAGATAGCTCAAAGTGAGAAGAAAGGCACATGAGACACCAGAGGTCTAGTGAAGGTTGTATTACAAGCATCTTTAGTATTCTGCATGGAAAGGGTACTCCTTGTGATTCTTGGACCTGAAAGAAATCAAAGAGGGAATGTTATTTTCCTGGCTGACACAAATGTTACATAGAGGTGCATGGAGTACACAGAGGAGCCATGCATTGTGTAATTTTATTTTTAAAATTAAAATATTAAGCCCTTTCTTGGAAAAAAAAAGTATTTTTAGAACAAACCATGATTTTTAAATAAACTGAATTTCATGCTACCTAGTAGCTGTGACACAAAATTCCTTGCAAAGATTATTCAAAATTTAAGAGTTGGAAAGAAACAAGCAGTTATCACTTACACGCTCATTTCGCAGATCCTCCAGTTTCTGTTAAAGCTGAGAAGGGTTGCCATCTCCTCTTTGGTCAATTCAAAATCAAACACCTAGCAAGAGAAACAGCTGGAAATCACCTCTTTGAAAAATCCAACAGAGTGAAGACAGGCAAGACTAGAGAGCAAATTCACACTGGAGGATCCATTTTCAGTCATGGACCACTGAATTAACAGTTAGAGCTACAACTCATTTTATGGACACAAGAATTATTTTATGAACATTGCTTATTCTATATAAGACTTTTCTGGCATGTTACTGTGTGTGGGCGCCAAGCAAGTTGTGCCTGCTGGTGCCTCCAGAAGCCACAGAACAGGAAACATCATATAATACCTTTGAATCTGTCCTCTCCAAAGGAGGGCCTGGCTTAACCCTCAGCAGAGTGTAGGTAAGCATAAAGCAAGAGAAAGCCCAGTCCTCTTGCCTGAGGAGGACTTGGAAATGCTGAGAAAGGATCACTGCTTGCTTTACAGGGAGAAGCCATGCCACCCGTCAAGGGCAGCACCCAGCTCACTCACAATCACTCACCTTGAAGTTCTCCAGAATGCGCTGTGGTGTGACTGACTTAGGAATAGCAATCACATTTCTCTGGATGTGGAACCGGATGAGAACCTGCAAGTACAGACCACTGAGTCAGAGAGAGGATGGCTTCTGCTCTGGAGGAAGCAGAGTCTGTTCCAACAGCTGTTTGCCATCAAGTGCATATTGCAGTAGAACTAAACCCTTTCTCTGGAGCTACAGTTCAAATAGTTCCTCTCCCTGTGGTCTAGATATCTCTTCCTGAAGGGCAGTGAGGAAGGTGGTAGAGACCCACTTGGAAGGCCTCCTTTCCCATCCAGCTTTGGGTCAGTCAATTCCTTTTCTTCCCACCTGGACTTTCAGCAGTCTATGCAAGGCTTTCATTCTCTGCAAGAGGACTTAGGAGGGGAAGCGACATCTGAAGATGGGTCAAGAATCTTTTTGTGCATGGGGGCCAAAGAGATAGCAGTAGCATCTCTTGCAGGCCATATAATAAACAAACTACATTGCTGTGGAGCAATCAGAGGAGAGCCACAGTTCATATGGAATGGATGCGGGTTCTGCCTGTTCCTCTCATCTGTTTTCCTTAATGTCTGTGTTAGAGGAAGGAGTACCCACTGTCTGGCACCTACATACCTGTGCTGGGGTTTTGTTGTGCCTGGCTGCAATCTCTTTGATCTTGGGGTCATCTAGAAGGGAAGGATCATCTGGCTTAGCCCTGCACAGAGGAAAGAAGATCCGCGGTGAGGAATCTCCACAGAAAGGTCCAACCTAGCAGTGGAGATATGTATCTAGATGAACAATTGACAGTCCACTTGTAGTCTAAATATTTCAAGCCTAATGCATGCCAGCTCCCTTCCAGAGCCCAAAGCAGTCTTACCATGACCTAGTAGGAGAGCCAAGAGGACAGTATGCTGTCACAGCAATCCCTTTGGATTGACAGTACTTGATCAGCTTCTCCTGGGTGAGGTATGGATGACATTCAATCTGCCAACACAAAGGCAGAGAGGCTGATAGTGGCAGAACTGCTGTGCTCCACCAATTATCTCCTAATCCAATTAGAGGCTGCCTTTTGCCCTGATTCACCAATGCTCTACACGGTAATATGCATCCTTAGTGCTGAAGACACCTATTTTCATGCAAACTGCTTATGCCATTTTTCCTGCAGCGGTTTCACAAAGCTCATCTCTGGTTTCTTAATTCTTCCAGAAAGAATGTTTCACAGGGAAATACTCCCAACAGTTGTAAACAGCTTTTCAGCAAGGTGAGACAAAAAAGGAAGTATCCCAGTGCCTTGTGTACCCAGAAATATCCACAGAGTGGGATTTAGAGTACATGCTGTGTAAGCTTTGTTCTCCCTTTTTCCATATTCTCATTCAGCTGTAATGAGATCTTTATAATCTCTGAAAACTATTCACCCGCAGTCACCGGCTTACCTGGTTATTTACAGGCTTGTGCTTCAGTCCCGGTTTGTTCAGGATTCTTTCAATCTGCTCATGGTTGAAGTTGGAGATTCCAATGGCTTTTACCAGGCCAGCATCCACCAGCTCTTCCATGGCCTAACATGAAGGGGAGCAAAGTCAGCATCCAGTGTGCAAGACAAGACCTCAATCCATTCTTCCTGGTGTGGCTTATTTCCCATCATGATCAACACAAAATAACTCTTTGAACTTGCCAAGTTTTTGATTCTCAAGAGGCAAGTAGGTACTGGTAGTGTCTCTGTCGTGTCTTTTATCACAGCAAAGCCAAAAAATCATTGTTAAGGCTGAAATTCACACAAAGAAAAGATGGCTGCTGACTAAGTCTACTATTGTCACCATACTGGAGGGCTGTGCCCTAGCAGGATGGCATGATCACAACCTAAGTGTCTATTGATGCAAAATCTGCTTGAACAGTTCAAGAACTGCATGAGAACTGTGGTGAAGAAAAACTGTACAGTTATGGTCAAGTAAGTAAATTTTTTCTAACCTCAGCCTGGTCTGCAGCTCCGCTGAAAGTGACTGTGCAGCTCAGTGACTTCAGATGCTAATCCACGGTGCATAGGAATAAGAGCTTGACTGAGCATGCACATTTTTAAGAACTACCACATGCTTTTGTGAATTCTTTCCCACTAATTCTGTACACATGCATGAACCATTCCGTGATTGCTGAAGCTAACACCACTGCTGAGGACACAAGACATAATTCTTCTGCTGTGGCTGAACTTGCCTCCCATGTATGTAGAAGATCCGTGTTGCTGGGTATAGTCATGCCTTTGTCATCTTTGGGAAACAGCTCCTCTCCTGCCTGTCAGTGAGAAAGAAAATGCCTGAACATCTGTTGAGGAGATACCATGAGAGCTCAACAAGCATAACACCTTGGCAGGGAAGAACACTAATTCTTGTCTACATTCAGTCATTTCCTCCTGAGGAGTGGGGGGAATTTAAGGCATTTTTGCAAGTGACCGTTCTCATAAACACAGGTTTTCCCGCTGGACCCCTCAAAGTGATGACTCACCCAAACACCTATGGCAAAACACACCTCTTAGAACCATAGCCTCTAGTCTCATCTCTGTTCACTTCATGTATTGCTCTTTTGTGCCCTCTTAGGAAGAACTGTTTTGTTCTTTTCCAAAAGGGCATCAGGGGACTCATTAGGTCCTGGGAACATGCAGCTTTGGTATATAAAACACCAGATCTGCTGAAAAGAGGTAGTTGGTGCAGTCACAGTTCTTCCATGACAAAGCTCTATGTAAAGCTGTGAATACTAGGAATATTATACGAGTATTTGCATACAAGTTATGAAAAGACATCAAGACTGAACTATGTTTAACAGCTCTTTGCTAGTGTCGCCAAAAGACAGTTTCAGTTTAACAGCTTTGTTAACAAAGTTAAAATAGAGTACAAACTACAGCTGAACATCTCAAAAGCAACAGGTAGGATTGAGACTGATCAGACTGTAGTACAAAGGAAAGGCTGAGACTAGAAATAGTCAACCCGAGACATCAACTCCTTCACTAATCTTTGAAAGAGTTTAGGCCCCCAAGAAGTTTCACCTTTTGAATTCCTGTCTCAGGGGAACACTAAGGCAAGGTCAGCTCAATCTGTACTGTATTAAGGACAGTGATTAAAGAGAGAAATGGAAAACAAATACTTTTTCTTGTTCTGTGATTCTGTAACACGATTTCTGTCAGGCAGCCTTCCTTCCCACACAAGGTAATTTTCAGACAAGTATACACCAATTTGTAAGAGGAAGGGAGAGCAGCCTATCTCATGCTTGCAGCTGGGGGATCTGTCCTCAGTTTTCAGACCATCATTCCCCAGGATCAAAGGCCTATGCAAGCAGCAGTCTCAGGAAAAGAGATCAAGAGCCTGGCACACATGGGCAGAGTAAAGCAGAGCACCAGAACAACACTGGCACACATGGACATGTGATCTTTCTCAGCCTGAGCAATTGTTGGGCAGTAACACCACATAGCTCCCCAAAAGCAGAGGTCACAAAAAGCAAATCCAAGTGTGCTGCTGTTACTGTACCTTGAACCCAAGAGGCCAGTGCATGAGGTAGAGATCCAGGTAATCCAGTTTCAGGTCAGTAAGAGTCTTCTGACATGCTCTCTTCACCAGAGGTTTGTCATGAAAGGTACACCATAACTAGAGAAAAACAAGGCACATTGTGACCTCCTGGGTTAAAGCTGTTGGGTACTCCTGCACAGGAGAGGAATGCTCCATCTTCTTTGGAAGGCGATGTGGAATTAGGCCATCCTAGTGCTCTTCAGATGGGGCTTGCTCTGTGATAGACTGGCCCATGACACTGAAGGCAGTACATGCAGTGGCAGCACAGGTATTTGAGCAGATTGAGAGCAAAGTCCTCTGGTTCCATTAGTTCAGAGATCATTTGTACTGCCTCCTTTTATAGAAGGTCTGCCTTTGCAATAGGTGCAATTTAAATGAAGACATTATCTGTCAGACCCGACCATGCATAAAACTCCTGCACTGAACATAGAAAGCAAAGCCAAGAAAATACAAGGCAATCCCAGGCTAGTAATTGGGGCTGTGTTCCCTCCCAGATTCTCCTGCACCTGCAGACACTGGCACAGCAGAGAAGCTGAGAAGTCCTTGACTGTCCTGGCAGCAACTGTAAACATCAATGTGTTATCAGCCTTCTTCTCAGCACAAATCCAAAACATAGCTTCTCACTAGCTATTGTGAAGAAAGTGAACTAACTCTGTCTCAGCTCAAACCAGGACATCATCCATCCCCCTGCACTTCTGGGTCCCCTCAACAGGGAGCCAGAGCACAGTGCAGGGCTGTGGGGCTCAAGCTCTCAACACTTTAGGGCTGTGGCTGGTGGGGGTGGCCAAAATAAAGTCTTGACTTCCTTCAGTCTTATCAGATTTACTGTAGAAGAAAGTTCCTGCCAGACAGCATAAGGGTGATTCCTCTCCCTGTCCAAAGCTCAGGGAAGTCACTCTTCCTATCCAATGGCTGAAACAACAAAAAATGGACAGGAAAGAGTCAAATTGTATCACTGTGCTGATGAAGTGAAACAAGAGTGCAGCATCAGGACTGATCTCATTTACAGGATGAGTTTCTCCAATGCTACAGCATAAAACTAGTTTCCTATTGTAAAAATGACACAAATAAAGCAGGTGTGGCCATGATCCCAAACCATCCCATATTTACCTTACTGACAATGAAGAGGTCCTCTCGTTTCACAACACCTTCCTTGATTTTCTGCTGGATCCCTTCCCCAACTTCATTTTCATTCTGGTACACATAGGCACAGTCAAAGTGTCGGTACCCAGCATCGATGGCAGCCATCACTGCAGCTTCCACCTTACCTGGGGGGGCCTGAAGGGAAGAGACTAGGATGTGTCTCGGTGCGGGATCCTCACATGCTGCTCTTCAGGCAGCCAGAGGGAAGATAAACACACAAAGGGGCTTTCAGAGGAGCTCTTCCATACAGCTCCCTTAGGTCTGTGCACACCTCAAGGGCAGGCTCCTGAGCTCAAAGCCAGCCTCCGGGCGTTCCTCTGTCACCCCACTGCCAGGCAGGGCTGAGCCCAGGAGCGGAGCCCCAGCACCGGGACTGTTCTCCAGAGCCGGGCCGAGGCCCCCTCACTTCCCCACACCGGTTCTCTCAGCAGGAGCCCTCAGCCGCTGCCAGCCGGGGAGCTCAGCCCGGCGGTGGGGGCTCAGCCCAGACCTCGGGAAGCCCCGTCCCTGGGCAGAGCCCCGCAGCGGGGCCGGAGCTGCTGCCCTAGGGGAGGGAGGGACCCTCGGTGTCAAACGCCGCAGCGGCACTGCCGTACGAGAGGGGAAGCCCGGACCGGGTATTGGTGGCGCCGCTGCCCCACAGCGGGAGGACTCGCCGCGGTTACCTCCCACGTGCCCAGCCCCAGGAGGGGCATCTTGGCCGCGGTCCCCAGCCGTACGTAGGTCGCCATAACCCCACTCGCGAACACAGCACTTGCTGCCCGCCCAGCGATTTAACAGCGACCGGAGTGCCGGTGCCGCCCTTCCCCGGGGGTGGTGCCCCGCGCTCGCCCCGACGATTGGTAGCGCTCGGCCTTCCTCTGCCCCACAGCCAATCACCGCTCAAGCCTTCCCCCGATTGCAGCGCTGCCCAATCAGCAGCAAATCCGAGCAACCAATGGGAGTCCCGGCCGGATGCCATGGTAAGGTAGGGGGAGGATCTCTCTGCGTGTTGGGGGTGTCCAGGGGGTGTTGCGCAGCGTCCCAGAGCCGGCGCTGGCTCCCGTTCTCTCCCGCCTCGGGCCGGTTTGGCCTGCCCCCGGGAGTGGCATTTCTCACCAGAGCCGACGCCCCACTCCGGCGGGCCCGGCTGCTGAGGTCCGGGCTGTAGTGGTCGTGCTGGGACCCCGCGGGCCTCACAGCGGGCCTCCCGGGACAGGCCAGCTCCGGCCCGGGCGGGCCTTCTGCCGAGTCTCGGCTCGCGTGGGCTCCCGTGAGGGCTGAGGTCCCTTAGAAATGGCGGAGGCCATGACCCGCCTGGTGCACCCTGCGGGCCTCTGCCCCCGGTCAAGTTCCTTATCAGAGTGATGAGGGCTGGGGGCGGCCGTGCACGATCCGGCCCGTGTCTGTGCAGGGTTCAGCTCCTGCAGCACCCTGTCCCCGTGCCACAGGTCGTTCATGCCTGTCTCTCTCGTGACAGCCGCTGGTGTGTTGCAACACCCTGTTGCAGTTCACCCCGTGGGTTACCTGATGGAGAGCCCGTTCCGTTCGGTGGCACTTGGGCCCATGATTAGTCATTGGTAAAGCCCGGGAGGTGTCCTGATAGGAGTCCTGGGGCAGGGCATGACACAGGGGTTGTGAGCTTGTGGAGCTGCTCCCTCACTGCTGGCTGTGGGCTGTGAGCCATGGCCCAAGGAAGGGCCTGATGTGGCTTATTTCCCATCATGATCAACACAAAATAACTATTTAGAGTTGCAAAGTTCTCTGAGGGAAAAGCAGATACTGGTACATTAGTGCTGTCTCACCTGAGACAAATTTCTAATTCCCTGTGTATGTGGAAATTTACACCAAGTTGCGTGAGGAAAGGAATGATGACCCTCAGTAACCCAGTATTACACAAGTGCTGGAGGGCAGTGCCCCATGCTCTAGGCAGGATTTCAACCTAAAGTGTATTTATATCTGTAAAACATATTTGAGCAATTCAGGAAGGGCAGAAGAACTGTGGTGAAACAATTGTACAGTTGTTATGGTCAAACACAGAACTTTTTCTAACCTCAGTCTGGTCTGCAGCTGCACTGAAAGTGATTGTGCAGCTGACTGTGGGTCAGGCACTGAAGTAAGGCACTCAGGAAGCAGGAATAAGTAGGTAATGACTAAGCATGCACATTATGAAAAGGTACTTTGTACTGCCTTGTATTCCTTCCAACTCATTTTGCAAGCATGAGACAGCAGTTCTGTGACTGCTGAAGGTAATGAAAACATGGAAGAGACTGATGAGGACAGAGGACATGACTCTTCTGCTGTGGTTGAACTTACCTCCCACGTCTCTAGAATATCAGTGTTTTTAGGTATAAACATGCCTTTGTCATCTGTGGGAAACAGCTCATCTCCTGCCTGTCAATGAGAGAGAAAATGCTTGAAATAAGCTCTGTTGGGACTCTAGCTAGGTAAAAGAACCAAATGGGAATGTAAGGAGCTAAAACTGATGGTGTGTGAAAAAAACTCAAGTAATTCTCATCATAACTTTATTAATTCTTCAGTCATTTCTTGTTCTTAGTTCAGGCAGGGTCATAGCTTTTTGCCAGCTACTGTCCCAATAAAGATAGGTATTTCTGCTGGACCCACTGAACTGATGATCCACGAAATCACAAAATCAGGGAAGAGATTTACTTATAGACCAATATCCTGGAGTTTTGTATGAGTTAACCTCATGTATTGTTCCACTATGCATGTTTAGGAATAATAGCTTCTTTAGTTGTTTTTAAAAAGGTATATCGAGGATGGACTTTGATCCTGTGAATGTACACAGTTTTACTGGAGCACATCTGTGGAAAAAGGTACTGCTGACAAATTTTCCCATGGAGAGGCTCACTGTTTAAGTTGCTGTATTAGAAAAATTAGAACAGTCTGTAACTACACAGTATGGCCTAAGTGTTTTGAATGATTGGAATTTTCTAGATGCCACAATATTATGGAGTTTAACTTTACAACTTTGTCCACATAAAGCTAACTAAAACAATTTCGAGAGAATTAAATGAAGCATTAGGTAGAATAGAGGTTTTGAGCTGAGTGTAGCAGAAAGGAAAGCCTAAGAGTATGTGTATGTATATACACAAACTGACATAAATGCTTTGCAGTACATGTAGTCTGAAAAAGTTTGGTATTGAAAAGCCTCATTTTTGAAATCCAAGGTCTGTGAAACAATACTAAGGCTCCTACAGGCAAGGCCCTACAGGCAACGTCAATCTAAGCTGTATTAAGAATTTAGTGATTAATGAGAGAAATGGAAAACAGAAGCATTTTCTTTCCCTGTGCAATTCTGTAACATGCAGAGGAAAGGATTTCTGTCAGGCAGCAATGTACAGCCCTCCTCCCTGCAAGGGGTAATTTTCAGATGAGCACGCTTTGAATTTATAAAAGAAAGGGAAAGTGGCATAGTTTATACTTGCAGCTGGGAGGCTTGATCTTAAATGCTAGGTCTGCCTCGCTGGAATCAAAAGGGCAGAGGACGCTGTGCGAGCAGCAGTCTCAGGGACAGAGATCAGGAGCCTGGCTTGCTTGGCCAGAGTGAAGCTGAACGTGCAGCACCGGAGCAGTGCTGGTACACACAACAGACACATGGTCTTTCTGGACTGGAGCAGCAGTAGTGCTGTCAGCATTACTGTCTGTTTTGAGGAGCTCTTCCAGGAGGAAAGCCAAGGGTGCTGCTGTTACTGTACCTTGAACCCAAGAGGCCAGTGCATGAGGTAGAGATCCAGGTAATCCAGTTTCAGGTCGGCAAGAGTCTTCTGGTATGCTCCCTTCACCAGAGGTTTGTCATAAAACGTACCCCATAGCTAGAGGAAAAAAAAGAAGGCATGTTGTGACCTCCTGGGTTAAAGCTGTTGGGTACTCCTGCACAGGAGAGGAATGCTCCATCTTCTTTGGAAGGCGATGTGGAACTAGGACATACAATTGCTCTTCAGGTGGGGCTTGCTCTGCGATGGGACTGGCCCATGACACTGAAAGCAGTACATGCAGTGGCAGTACACGTGATCAGACAGTTCTGTAGTAAAAACTCCTGTTGCAAGGTCAGACTTGTATAGAAGTGGATGGCTTAGCACAAGACAGCTTTCTGTCAGATTTGAGCATTCTTACAGCATTTGAGCTGTAAAAAATGTAGCAGGCAAAGCCAAGAAAATACAAGACAAGCCAGAGAAGTGGCTGGCACCGCCCTTTACCAAGGTAAGAAGTAACTTCAGAATCCAGCTAAATATCCTCTTTTCCTTAGTAAGCAGGAGGAGAACCCACCAACCATAGCTTTCTTTGGGACATGTGCTGAGCAGATTCCACTGTCCCAAGGTGCCCAAAACCTCATCTTCCTCACACAGCACGGACACCCCTTTGGTAGGACTGTGAGCCCAGATGCTGGAACAAGCACCAGCCACTGCCAGGCTTGTCTCCTCTGCTGTGCTTTAGCAGTCAGTGAGGTGCTGTTACCAGACTGGTAGTGCCTCTGTATCTGTCCATGCCACTAAGACATCACAGACCTCTGCTTCACAGGCTTCTACCTTGCTTGGTGCTACCCAGGCCTCTCTTACCTTTTTTCTGCTTCCCGTTTTCTGTACCAATTGGTCTGCAGGTAGCCTCTCCTCATCCATCGCTTAGCATTTCTGGGTCTGCTCAGCAGAGTGCCAGACCATGGGAGGGTGCAGACACTGTCCATCCTTCCTAGCTCTCTGTACAGAATGGGGTGAAGCAGTAAGCTTGTATCAGAAGTGACTTGAAGGATATTATGAATTGCTTTATTCTACAGTAAAAGAGTTTGTCGCCAGTACTTAAGCTTCCTGCTATGAAAACGCTACAAGTAAAGCAGTCCCGCACCCTTGCTCCAGTGTGGAAGATATCATCAGATCCTTACCTTACTGACAATGAAGAGGTCCTCTCGTTTCACAACACCTTCCTTGATTTTCTGCTGGATCCCTTCCCCAATTTCCTTCTCATTATGGCACATGTAGGCACAATCAAAGTGGCGGTACCCAGCATTGATGGCAGCCATCACTGTGGTTGTTGCTTTCCCAGCTAGGGACTAAAAATAGTGCATAAATCTTAACAATCTCAAATCAGTACATGTTAAATACCTGTATCACAGCAAAATAAAAATAGGAAAAGGACCTTAGTGAAAGAAATCCTCCCCATCCCCAGCTGTGGGTTTTTTTCTTTACAAGAACATTATTTCTTGCAGTCATAAACATGGGCTCCAGGGCTTGAAGCCAGCCTCCAGCCATTTCTCTGTAGCCCCACTCCCACGCAGGTTCAGCCCAACAGCCAGGGAGAGCAGAGCCCCAGAGACCAGAGCGGGAGCAGGCAGAACAAAGTTTTGTGCCAGAGAGCTGCATAATACTTGTTCTTTTCTGTGAAGCTATTACCTGCCCTGTGCCCAGCCCCACAAAGGGCATCTTTGCTCCGGTGTTCAGCTGCACGTAGGTCTCCATGGCCTCACACACCATCTGGGCAGCCTCACGGCAGCTGCCTCTTGCGCTGGTGGTTTAATAGTGGCTGGTCACTGTCCAGGGCAGGGGAAGATGGTGGAGCAGTGCTGGTGCTCTGGGTCCTCCCATATCCGGCAAGCAAGGGTGTGGCTTTTTCTTTGTAGACTCAGCTCACACAGGTTAATGTGAAAGCTAAAATGCAGTGGTACGCCCTGCGGACCTTCCTTCCTGGTCAAGTTCCTTATCTAAAGATAAGGGCTGAGGGCAGCCGTGCCCGATCCAGTCCATGTCTGGGCAGGGTTCAGCTCTTGCAGCACCCTGTCCCCGTGCCACAGGTCGTTCATGCCTGTCTCTCTCGTGAGAGGCGCTGGAGTTCACCCCGTGGGTTACCTGATGGAGAGCCCGTTCCGTTCGGTGGCACTTGGGCCCATGATTAGTCATTGGTAAAGCCCGGGAGGTGTCCTGATAGGAGTCCTGGGGCAGGGCATGACACAGAGGTCCCTTGCTCTCAGCTTGTGGAGCTGCTCCCTCGCTGCTAGCTGTGTGGCTGTGGGCTGTGAGCCATGGACCAAGGCAGGGCTGAGCACTTTTGGCTGGAGTAGAGTGTCCCCGTGACAATGGTGGTTGCCTGGGCTGTTCCCAGGATTCTTGAGCTGCTGTGTGCTGATGAAGCGAGATGGCTAGAGAAACCTCAGTATGAGTTTATGGAGGAAAAAGTAATTCCTTTGCAAGTAGTTCCTTTGCACCCCCACACATGAAGATGATTATACCTGTGCTTCCCAGGCTGGGAAATGAGGCACAGGTGAGAACGGGGAAATGAACACAGGGCATGTGTGGCAAAGGTAAGAAGTAAAGTTAAGTCCCTGTTTTTTTCCCGATTATAGCAGGACCATCCCTCTGGTATAGTTCCAGAGTTGCCTGTTTTTTCTTTTCAATTTTACTTCTTGTTTCGTTAGTACAGGTAACAGGCATCTCCCTGTAGCTTGTTTTTAGTGGCCAATGCATTTGTGAAAGAGAGTTTCATACTGTAGAGGGAGACATGTGGGTGTAGAAGAGAAAAGGTGTCCTGTAGGTATGTGGTCATCGTGGATGTTATATATAATTAATGTCATAAACTAATACATCCTTTTGAACAAAAATGGAACAGGTTCCAGGTAGTGGATGGGAGGGTGTATTTTAATGTTTGCACACACGGGGGCAGAGTTAAACTTGTGTGTGACTGCTGCTTTTGAATTTTTTCAATAATCTCTCAGCAGCTTGAATTCCATATTGCATTCCTTAGATTTTGCAATAATGAGAAGGTGGAAATCTCTGTTCCTCTAGCTCTTTTCCTAAAAAGGATAAAAAAAATAAGTAATAAATAAGTAGGCATGAAAATTTTCTGGTAGGTGCTCAAAAGATACAATCTAAGAGGAAATTAGCAATGATCACTAACACACCGACTTTCTGAATTGTCTGATCCTTAAAGGCACAGAAAGGAACTTCCTTTTTCGTTCTGTCTTTTGCACTGAAATGTATGAGACTTCTTTTCCTGCCTCAACTCACAGCTCTCTAGCTCTCTCTCAAGGATATTCCAAAACTTGCACTTTTAAGCATTGTTATGCATGGTGGGGAAATCAAGTCTGTTTTCTCCATCGTGTTAAGGGAGCACTTACAACATATTGTATATCCCAGGGAAAACAGAAAGACTGTCTAAAATTTAGAATGGTTGGATTTACTATGCCCGGTAGCACTCTAATGTGCTCAACACCTCCAACTTCTTTTTGACTGTAGCGATCAATGGGGGTTGTGGGCTGTCTATAGCTTGTAGGAAGCAGTAAACGCTGTACAGAGTTGGGTTGTCAACTACATATTTGTGGCCAGAGGCTACTTCCATTGGGAGATTTGCTATTGATTGAATGGCATTGGAGCAAGACTCTCTCTTTGTTCAGCCAGTCTAATACCAAACTGTCTAACCGATTTTGTATACTGGCCCTGATATCCTCAGAATGGCTGGATGTCATGATTTCAACACTGTGTACATTTTCCAGGGCTTCCTCACCAGAGATCCCCTCTGTTCCCCCCCTGCACCTCACGATGATGCAGCTGTAGTGGCTTGAGCACAATGGGGGAGACAAAATTCCTCAAGATCTGCATCCCAGCCTTGGCCTGAGTGTGCTGGCATTGAGGGAAGGAGCCAAGAACAGCAAGAAGCGTAAGAACTGACCTTTTCCTGAGCACTTTCCCCACTCTGCCATGTGAACTGGCAGGCTCAAACTGATTGAACAGGCGCTGGAATATCATGGCAGGCTAAGAAAGCAGAGCTGCTGAAAATGGTTTATGGCCTTTTTCATACTTCTCTGTCACTGCATGTCAGCCTCTGGAGAGAGATAGGCTTCCCAGAAGGAGTAGTCACATTCTGACATTTCCGCAGCATTGGACACACAAGAAGCCTGAAGCAGTATATTTTGGTTTCTGAGGAAACCCCAGCCAGTCTGGCTCTGAGGCTGTAGTAACTACTACTGTTACAAATAAAGGAAACAGGGGAAAGTCTGTGGAACATCAGCTTGAAACTACTCAGAAGAGGAACCTTTTAATTTAGCAGACCTGCAGGAAGCTGCAGTTTTGAGAGCTACATCAAATGAAGTGGTTTGGTGATAAAGAGGAGTGTAACTTGCCAACAAGTGGCTACCTGAGGGTAAATAAGACAGGAAGGCATAGTTAATGAAACTGTCAGGCAGAGGGGAGCAGACCCCTGGAGGCAGTGGAGGAGGTGTTGACAGCAGACAGGGGCAAAACAAGGCATGTTCACAGTATTCCCAAAGTGTAATATGGTTACATCTTCTTCTGAGTCTTGTCTACATGAAAATCTTGGTTTTTTTATGTTGATGCAAATGCCTTTTTTGGACACATATCAGTTGAAGTACGTTGTATATTGATTTAGGTTAAATCTGTTCTTTACAAATTCAGTTAAAACAGTAGAAAGCGCTCCAGCAAAATAACATCTATCCTCCCACAGACTTAGCATTAATTTAACAGCATCAGTTTTTGAACTGGTTTAATTAAACTGCAACTTCCTTGCACAGGCCAGGACTGGTTGCTGTGGAAGCAGAAGCATGTCAGTGTGTTCTGTGACTTTTCTCGAACTTGTAAAAGGAAACCTGATCATAGACTGGAGAGTCTGATCATAGACTGGAGAGGTAGATTAAGGTGGGACTGGCAGATACTTTGCTTGATTTGCTCTAGGTCAAGCCCTGTGAAAAGAGCAGGTACTGAGGCATCAAGAAAACCCATACCTTCTCAGTTGTTTCTCTGGAAGAATGGACTCTGTAATGAGGGAATAAGCAAATTAAGTTAAATAAGAAGGACACCATGGCCAGCCTCCAAACCCAACTCATCAAGAAATTGAAATTTTGCCCATCCCAGGCCTGCATTCCTGTCCAGTTCTGTTGGTAGGCATGGTTATCACAGGAACAACGTTTTCCTCTCTCACATGAAGATTGTGGATTTTCCAAAACTCTTCACTTTTGAGAACAGTCTGCTGTTTTTATTGCCAAGTGGAGGCTCTTGTCCTTGTGGAAAAATATCTTCATGCTCCATTTCAAGTTTCAGCAGTCAGCCGTGTCTAGTTTTGACAAGAAAAGGGGTGCTTCAAATGCCTTCAGAGTGGAGGAAGGGATATGTTTTCCATGTGATATGTTTTCCATTTGTGAAACACTAAAGTGTTGAAAATATGTTCCTCATGTTTGAAAAACAAAACAAAATGAAGCACACAGTAAAACCAGTGAGTTCATCTTGGTTAGGAACAACATGAAAAATACCACTGTGGAATCTCTGCAATTAGAGCTGCATAGAAATGGCTTTATAACCTGAACTGGTGTACAACAGGGGACCCAGATTGTTTTAGCTGACTGGATTACTCAGGTTTTGTGAATACGAGAGCAGAACCTCATGTGGTCTTTCTCGTGTCACATGGCAGGACCTGTGGGCGATATGAACTTTTTGTGGGAATGTGGAAGGTCCAGTGATTTCCATAAAAGTTTGGCTTATTGTCCTTCACTAATCCATGGATGTGAGGTTATTTTGCTGTGTGCTCCAGGTTTGCTGTAGGATTGGTCAGACGGGCTTCTGCACTCTCAGCATCTGTCATTTCCAGAAGTAATTCAGGGCATGCAGGTAGGAGGCCACGAGCTGCAAATTGTTCTGGCAGGATGCTTCCAGATATTATCTTGTCTGGGGACTCTTGCTTGTCCTGTAACCAGAACATGCCTGTAACCCGAGGGTCTGGGAGAAGATGGTGGCCAGTGTGTGCTCCCAGCTGCCCCATAAACTAGATGTAACCTGGAAGACCAGACAAAGGGGCTCCTGCATGTCTAAAGTTTGTGAGCACCTATATCTTTAGAAGGGCAAGAGACCTTGGTCAGGCAGTATGGGCGTCATCTTATGGTATCTTTCTAGAGGTATTATAGCCCACCCCCCAAATAAAAGAAAGAAACATAGTTTGTTAGCAGATATATGCTACTTCTGCAAATGCCTTCTTAAGAAGGGCAGGACCATGTCGCCCAGGTTTTATTCTCACAGATCCATTGAACTGATCTTGGCTCTGTTACTTATTTGGTATATTGCAGATACAGACTTCCGCAACGAAGAATGACAGCAGTACTGAATTTTTAAACAAGTACTTGACCTATTCAAAATGCTAAATGTTGGATAGTGCCTCGTGTCTCTGGGAAGCAGAAAAGTGTCTTTTTTGTAATTAAAAAAGGAGATGCTGAATTACAGGCAAAATATTTTTTTCCAGGCTCTTCTGTAAACAGCTAGATCTGCTGGCAAGAGAGGAATAGACTAATTCTGAACCAAAAACCAGTGGAAGTCAGGGACAAAATTATCTAAATAAATGGATTCCCATGTGAGTAAAGCAGGTGTGAGACAAAAATTAGACTTGAAAAATTCTGGCAAGTTGGATATCCTGACTCCTCATCCATGCATGATTTATTAGTCCTGTCTGCCTTTCCACTATGCTCCTTTTTCATTAAACAAATGGGGCTGGGGGGAGCATTTATTAACTTGTGATACACAGCTATTTGTTTTGCAACTTAGCTCCTACAGCTTCCTGGGAAGCAATCCTGTAAAAGAGAGGCCTGATTTTATTGCTTTTTTAAGTCAGGAGCAACCCCACTGAATTCTGCGAAGTTACAGTAAAGTAGGAGAACAATGTGACTCATTCCTTCACTTTGTATTGTCTAATCATGACACACACGACAGATTTTTTTATATAGGAAAGTAATTTTTGTGCTCCATTCAAAACCAAACTAAACAATTAGACTTGTTTTGTAAACTGTTATGGTGCAAGAGAGCTACATACCTTGGAAAGAAACTGAAGCACAAGACAAATCTTTGTGGTTTGTAGAGTGTTTGTGAGAAAACAAACATAAATACAGACAGAAGTAGTTCTGCCAACACACCAGCAACTTCTTAGTTAACCTAATGTTCGTTATAACATGGAAGTAAAAAACTTTTAAGCAACATTTTTAAGGTGAACCATTAATTTTTCCTAGAAAGACGATATAAGCAAACTTGAATATGTCTTTGTTGTTCTCCCCATTTTCTATAATGACACTGGAATTCCCATTTTAGCCTTTTGGTTATATTTGCCCAGGTTCTTATGCGCACGTACCATGCTCTAGTATCAGCACTATCCAGTCTGTTTTTTGACTAACTTATCATGCCTTGAGTAGACACCAACTTGCTGACTTCTTTTTTCAGAGGCCCTTTTAAATTATCTCTTCCCAGACAGTTTCTTACTGACGTCTGATGTCTGCAGCACTTTGTTTACCATGGCTAAAAAAAACCAAACAAGAACCCCCAGATTAATCACAGGATTTAATTTGCTTTTGATACTGATACAATAAGTTAATTTGTACAGTATTGTGATTAGAAAACAG
Organism: Syrrhaptes paradoxus; assembly: GCA_013400615.1. Lineage (NCBI taxonomy): Eukaryota > Metazoa > Chordata > Aves > Pterocliformes > Pteroclidae > Syrrhaptes > Syrrhaptes paradoxus. The sequence continues at coordinate 128,931 of VZTO01022825.1, read as the reverse complement.
TGAAATGCCCCAAACCAAAGCCTGCAATGTAAACCACTCCAAACCCACAACATTTAAAAGTGAACCTTGTAAATCTTAAATTGTGTTTCTTGCTCTAGAAATGCAAAAACTTTTGGTTGTGAGAATTTTGTTTTCCCATCCGTTGGCACCCTGTACAACTTTTTTTAGAGCTACTTTTTGGGGCTAGAACTGTATCCTTGAGGTCTCTTTACTAACATTGTGTTCCGGACACTTTACTGTAGAATCTAGGCACCTGTTGTAGGAAGGTGTTTATCTGAAGACATCCATGTAATGGACTGTTTTTCCCAGGTGTATGTTTTCAGCTTGGGATATGCAGAAATAAAATATTTTTTTGAGTTAAGATTTCAAATGAACAAACAGAAGTCATATGTTCAGAATAATGTTACCAGTACCTAGCCATAGGGTTTACATAAGAAATTTAGTTCCCATTTAGGGTTTGGAATATGGTGCCTCACGTGGCAGCTTCCTTCCATCTGTTTTGCATATAATGAAGGCTTTTATATATTTTCTTCCTCCTTCTTAGTTGTTTATTCAGTACTTAATGATTCAGAAAAAACTTACACATTTACTTAAAGACTAAAGCTATGATTTTGGCGACAAATGCAGGGTTAGTTTAGGTGCTTACACGCTCACTACTTTTTTTTTTTTTAACAGATTCCTCTCCCCCCAGCAATGGAATTAGAGGAAAAAAAAAAAAAAGAAGTGGAATAATTTCTTTGCCTTCCACATGGATTTATGCTTCTGGTTTTGACATAAAGAGAATCCACTGAGATGTGTGAAGTTATATTGCCTCCATACCTCAACAGTATGAAAGCCCCACTGTATTTACATATGTAGGCAGCATTGTATTAGGCATTAGTAAAACAAAAGGTGAAAAAGGTGCTTTGCTGAGGAGCTTAAATTGTAACTGAGTGACTAACTGGTGTGCAAGGTACGGCTCACTGCTCTGTCAGGTGCACCTCCAAGTTTTAGGTAATAATAGGCTTGCTTTAAGACGTGGTGGTGCGATATATTGGCAAATATGGGTAGGTCTGTGATAAAAAATTACCCACGCATAGGCATGCTTGAGCCAAGAAAATGTTGAGAACCACTTGTCTGCTTAATGCAAGACATGGTGAGTGGCTCTAACAAACAGACAGAAATAGACTGGCATGTCCTTGCCTGCTACATGCTCTCTGAGCTCTGATGGAGAAGGCTTTATTTTCCTTCTATTACAGATCAAGGTCTGGTGTAGAGAGATGTGTGAAGGACTTCAGGACAACAGGACTATGCAGCACTTTTCATGAGCTGTGGCTGTGGTCTCAAGAACAAGGAAAACAGGAAATGTGCATGAATACACGTAAGTTTGCTTGGGATTCAGCTAAACAAGTTGGTTTAGAGACTAGGCTTGGGTGAAAACTGGTATCTTGTGGACTTGCAGTCTTCCTGGGATGGAAAAAATGAAGCTGATTGAAAAAGCAGTGAATAAAGTGGTCTTTTAAACCAGAAAAACTGAGTAAGCAGAGGTGTAAAAAGGATGTGTAAGAAAACTGAAGGCACAGATGGTTAAGATGGTAGTGATGTTGTAAGGAGAGGTATCCCTCCTGGGTAGCACTGTCGTGTTAGTTAGGAAGGTTAGCACACACTGCGGGCTGCCCAGGCTCCTGTCCACATTGCAGCTGATTTCTTGCAATAAATGAAGCTTGTTTTTAGTTTACAAGAGAAGAGATAACCAGCGTATTGGGGGGTGACAGGCAGGGAGATGGATGTAGCCAGACTGATTTTATAATGTAACAGTTCTGAGTCCTCTTGGGGAAATAAGGAGGTGTTTATCTCTCTGCATAAGGTATTGTTCTCCCACACCTTTCTCAATACAAATTTGGCCTCAAATAAAAGTGGACCATCAGAAAAGTTGCAGGGGAATGTGAGAGAACAATAGCATGGATAGCAGACAGAGAAAAGACAGGATCTAGGACTTTTGTAAAGGAAAACTGTCAAGTGTTGAAAATGGCCTGAATGGGCCCACATCCAAGAGAAGGGTGAGGATTGCTTGGACACACATCTGGGTAGCAGAGGGAATGGGCATGTTGTGGCAGCAACCAAAGGTGTGAAGGAGTGGGGAGAGTCTGGGAGGGAAGGCACAAATTCATGCAGTAGAAAAACACCGAGGAGGAAGATTTAGTGAGGTTTCAGAGTTATTAAAAAATGTGAGGATTTCATTACAGAAGTTTATTTTGAAGATTAAGTTATTAATGATGACAGATCACATATCAAGAAGGGATAAATAAAGAGCCAAATTACAGTGGGTATGTCTGCATTGCTCTGTGGCAAATACTTGATCTAGCTTTGAAAAAAGTAGCTATTCTATGAAAAAGTACCAAGGGTATAATCAGTGAAGAACAGTCCTGTTTGCCACGGTTTTCATCAATCATTAATCAGCCTTTCTTATTTCTTGTTCTGTTTTCTTCTGTTTTTGCCTTGCTTGGCCCCAGGCCTTTCTTCAGTGCAGCACAGTTGTGCTGGTGCCCCAGAGGAAGTTTATGTGTTGAGGAAAGGAGTTTCCTGAACTGCTTCAGCCATAAACATTCCAGCTAAATGCTACAGCCTGGAAGGGTTCCAGAGCAGAGACCCTGAAAAACACAGTCCAGCTGGTCTGAGAGATAATAGCTGCCAAATGAGTGTAGTTGTCTGTAAGAAGTCATGCACAAGGATGTGGGTTCGACTCTTCCGTCCTTGTGTGGTTTGAAACATGAATCAAAGTCATTAGGCTGTTTTTGCCATGCTAATGAAATGATCTTGTTCAAAGACTGGTGAAGATAAGAAATCTGTATTTAATGGCAGTGGAGGTCTTGGCTTGTGGCACGGGTTCTGTCGTCTCCCTTGTAGTTATGACTGCAAATTGGCATATGATCTTTCTTTCTGTTAATGGTATTCTTAATGATTGAAGTACAGCCGATAGCTAGTGCTGATACTCAAGAATAGATATTTTTCTTTCTATCTGTAGGACCTTTTGCTCTTTTCCTTGCAAAATCAGTTAACCAGTTTGGCTGTGATGCACCTATATTCAGCGTTGTACCAGTAGTAAGTTTGTACAAGAGGAGACAGGTTTGATCTGACTGGAGACAAGGTGATTGCAGTGTGATGTGGGGGCATTTCTCTTTACCAGTTTGAGCTAATGGGTGGAAATCAAACTCTTCTCGTACAGTGAACTTCAGAGTACCACTTTGATTATGTAGCCTGGACTGGCTTTATACTGTAGGTTTTGGCTTACACAAAGTTGATAGAGACAAAATGTAATTGTTAACATTAAAGTTAGTGGGTGAGATGAAAAGGATTATATGTGTAACTGTAAGTGCAATTCACGTCCAGTGGAAATAATTTGCAGAAGCAACCGATTTCATTGTGTTTCTGTACTGAAGTCAGACATAGCTCTTTTTATCAGGAAAAGCATTGAAAATGTTCTCCCTGAGATGCAGAACTTTCCAGAGATTCCCAAATAAATGAGGAACAAAGTCAGTGCACAAACCACTGGAGAGACATGGGATGCTGCTCACTGACGGCTGGCCACTCTTACCGCTTAGCACACCTAGTGCTGTGTTGTGTTGAGAGCCTCATGAAGCAGTATTTCATTTGGCTGATCATTCGTTCCCACTGATAAGATAGGATCTCATCCCTATAAGTGCAAAACAAAACACCCTTTCTGCTCGCAGCACTTCAGAGGAATTATTTTAACACCTCTGCCCCAAATTTTCTTAAAGTTCCTTGTGTTGCTTTTTCCTTTCAGAATCTGAATCCCCCAACTTTCATTTTTGATGCACTATTATTTTAACATATTAAAAATGGAAGATGACCTCTATCTCTCCCTTGATGAGAGGGCACATTTGGTATACATTCAGTTTGTGGCCTTTTAAACTTTACATCGTGGCTGTTCAAGGGTAAGCATTTCGAGAAGAAAATGTGAATCTGATTAGGGATAAAAGATGTGCTCTGCTTCTTTCTAAAAATAAAAGCAGACGTATGGCAAAGGACACCACCTTCCCACACCGCTTTTCTCCATTTCTTGCCAGAGCTGCTCCATCCACTTGGTTTTGACTACTTTGAATCGGAATTGCAGCCTGTGGGTATGTGGGTAACTAGCAGGATCGTTAGGAAGACTCACGTCTATTTTCTTCTGCTGATTTCATTATGAGTAATGAGATTTTTGACCCTTGCTTCTCACTAAAAACAAAAGGTCCTAAAGCCAGAAGAAAAAACGAGTCCTGCCTGTGGAAAGCCCCCATCAGATTGACTCCGTGCCCTGATTCCTCACCTCCCGGGAACGAGCGGGGGGGTGCTGGGGGTGGGCAGTCCAGGGCATCGGGGCTACGCTGCTTCCTTCGCACCGGGCAGGCTCTGGGCAGGGGCGCAGGAAGGCCCCAGGGGCCGGGGGCAGCCCAGCTCCTTCCTTCACCCCTTCCCTGACCCGGGGCCCGTCCTACCCTCCGGCTGCTTCCCCAACGGCCGGCCTGGGCGGGGGGCGAGGAGGGGCGGGAGATGCTCCGGGGGCGGCGGTGGCCCGGGGCAGCCCTGGCTCCAGGGGGGCAGAGTTTGCCGGACCGGGGGGTACGTGTCGGGAGAAGTCAGCGGCTCGGCTGCCTCCGGTCGTGTTCTGCACACGCGTGCGTGACCCCATTTCTCCGTTTGGGTGGCGCCGACCAAAGCGGTAAACATCGCCCACGCGTGTCCAGAACCGCGGGGGGAACCAGCATCTCTGCTGTGATCGCTCGCAGGAAAACGACCTGCTCTTTGACGACGTGATTTTCGCGGGGTAGGAGGGGGGGTACACACGGCACCAGCATCCCCGCAGGCTCCGCGGGACGCCGAGGCCTCCGCAGAGCTGCTGACCGCGGGGGAACGGGGAGCGCTCGGCTGGGCTCGGCCGGGCTCGGCTCGGCTGCGGTCCGAGCGCGCCCCGTAGGGACCACGCAACTCTCCGCGTCACCGCCCACAACTTCGTCCTCATTGGCTGAGGGCTGTGCTCATCCTCTAGGCCAGCCAGTCAGCTTCCCCCAACTTGCGGGCGCGGGGACGCCGAGGCCACATTAAGGAGCGGGGCCCCCTCGTTTCCCGGCGCGGCGGCGACGGTGGGCAGGTTGCTGGGAGGCGCTGGCTGCGGCCTCGAGGGTTGGCTGCGGAGAGCGGCTGGGGTGCTGCGGGCGGCCGGGAGGGAGGGCTGCAGGCTGCTGCAGTGGTCGCTGTGAGGCAGCGCGGATTTACTCTGCTAATTCTCTGAAGCCGAGGGACGAGCGTGGGGGGAGGGCGGTTAACGGTCGTGCGGAGGGGGGGAGAGGGTTTGAGGGGGACTTCCTGCGTGAGGGGAGGGTGCAGAGCTCGGGGCGGCTGTGGGTGAGCCTTCAGAGCGATCGTGTCAGGGCTCCGGGCAGGAGAGGGCTTGTCAGGGCCCGGTGGAGACTCCCTGAGGCGAGGGGGTCCGATGGGCTCCCTTGGGGGGAGTCGAGGCCCGGAGCCGGCCGGAGGGGTGTGTGTGTGTTTCTGTGGGGGTGTTTGAGAATGGTGTTGGGGACTGGGGCGGGTGGTGCCCTCCTGAGGGGGCAGGAGCTGTGGGCAGCTCCTGCGTGTGTTTGTGCGAGGCGGGAGTTGCTGCCTTGCTCCTGAGTAAGGCTGTCTGTCCTTAGGGAAGGCGAAGGGACAGGTGCACCGCGCAGGGCTGCTTCAGAAGAGGGCTGAGCAGGTGAGCTTGTGCTGGTTGGAGCCAGGAGTCCAGGGAATGACCACCTGTGGCAGTTCTAGACCTTAAAACTGTCCTTGGCTAAAAGCTCTGCCGATGGAAGATGTTATCCTGAGCACCTTGCTTTGTTCTGCTGTGCTGAGCCGGGGCTCTGTATTTCTGTTTTATGCTGGGTCCAGGTCTGCTGTTTGTATCCTCCATGGTGTCCCAGTAGGTTTAGTAGGTTTCTGTGTACTAAAGCTATGGTAATTGCTGTCTAAACAAATTTTGGGGAGCAAATGATATCCCAGGGCATTTGGGAGACAAGAAACTTTCCCTTGTTGGAAATGCAGAAGCTGTGTATATGCATCTTTCTGGGAGAAGGAAATTGGTAACTTTCCCAGCCCATACAAGGGGTGTGTGCTCTATTTTCTTGCATCTCTAAGAGCAAATGATGGTTGGCATAACCATTTGCACTTGTGTTTTTTTTCTGTGTGAGCAGTTGGTGTTTCTCTTCCTACAGGTAACTAGCCAAGAGTGTGTGGTGGCCTCTGTATAAAGCAGCTATTGAGTCTGTACTGGGATTTGTGTAGGATCTTCTTTTGCCATAGGAAAGGTGAGTAGGATTATTTTCATGTGTTGCTTTAAGGCTTTCTAGCTTAAATGCTTCCGTAAGTGGACTGATAAATAAACAACGTTGTGACTGCCAGTCCTTTCTAAATTTGTTTGAGAATGGTGATTCTGCCTAATCTTTTATGTAACTGTACTGGAGTTTATGGTCTCCAGATGATCTTAGGTCTCTGAGGTTTTTTGGTTATATTGAGCTGTACAAGTAGTCAGAAGGTAGAGCTGGGGAGATGTTACGTAGTGTCCTTGTGTAATGTTACTTGTCTGTTGGAGTAAATGACAACTAAATTGCTGATACAGTCAAGATCAATTTACTGAGGCTGTTAATGAATTCAGCTTTTATATACACTTTTTGAAAGTCTGGTAAGAATCAACACTGATTGTACAGCTTCCCAAAACCTAGAATGAATGGCCCTAACCCATAGAATCGTAGAATGGTTTGGGTCAGAAAGGACCTTAAAGATTATCAAGTTCTAACCCTCCACTAGACCAGGTTGCTCAAAGCCTCATCCAGCCTGGCCTTGAACACCTCCAGGGATGGGGCATCCACAGCTTCCCTGGGCAACCTGTTCCAGTGTCTCACCACCCTCACAGTGAAAAATTTCTTCCTGATGTCTAGTCTAAATCTACCCTCTTTCAACTTACACCCATTACCCCTTGTTCTCTCACTGCACTCCCTGATAAAGAGTGCCTCCCCATCTCTCCTGTAGGCCCCCTTCAGGTACTGGAAGGCTGCTATTAAGTCTCCTCGGAGCCTTCTCTTCTCCAGGCTGAACAACCCCAACTCTTTCAGCCTGTCCTCATAGGGGAGGTGCTCCAGCCCTCCGATTAATTTTGTGGCTCTTCTCTGGACTGTTTCCAACAGGTCCATGTCTTTTTTTTATGTTGGAGGCCCCACATCTGAACACAGTACTCCAGGTGGAGTCTTAGGAGAGCAGAGTAGAGGGGGAGAATCACCTCCTTTGACCTGCTGCTAATGCTTCTTTTGATGCAGCCCAGGACACGGTTGGCCTAATTCACTGTTGCAGTGGGCCGGAATTTGAGACACCTAGAGACCTGGAGTGTGATTGAAGCAGCTCCAGCTGATCTGAGATCGTGGGAGCTCACATAAGCATGTCTCTTACAGAAATCTAGTCCAAAGTTGTGTGTGCAGAAATCAGACCTTAGTCTCCCACTGTCTGTAGTTTTGAGAATGTTTAATGTTCATTTGAGTGTACAGCAGTCCTCCAAGTGCAGGGAGTTGTGTTTTTACAGGTTTTCTTTTCCTCTGCTATGTCCATTGCTATCTAGTCTGTGACATCTCAGGTCAGAGTAGTCAGGTGGGGCTTTCAGAGTTGCAGTGCTGTGTTAGATGGACCTTTCAGGAATCACAGTCTGCTGGAAGATCTTACAGAAGATCACCACATTGCAAAAGTTTGGATGAGTGGTCAAAATCCATCTCCCACTGAAGATAATCCAGAGGTGGTGTTGCTTTGTCAACAGGAGCAAAGAAAGGTGCCATTTGACCTTGTGAATGTGTGTCTGTTATTCCATTTGTGCCCACTGCAGAAGTAAAAATATTTGTACTGGTGATTGAGGATCTGGCATTGTAATTCATAACCACAAGAGGGAAAAATATACTTGAAAATCAGGAAGGGGATGGAATAATCAGAGAGATCACTTTGACTAGACATTAGGAAGAAATTTTTCGCTATGAGGGTGGTGAGACACTGGAACAGGTTGCCCAGGGATGTTGTGGATGCCCCATCCCTGGAGGTGTTCAGGGCCAGGCTGGATGAGGCTTTGAGCAACCTGGTCTAGTGGAGGGTGTCCCTGCCCATGGCAGGGGTGTTGGAACTTGATGATCTTGAAGCTCCTTTCTAACCCAAACCATTCTATGATTCTATTAAATGAGGACTCTCTCTAGTTGTGCATTGCATCTCAGAGTAGCTGTGTTGTGGCACTGGAATGTGGAGGAAAGTTGGAGGAGGTGACCTGGAGGCAAATCTAGCAGACGCTGGCATAATTAACAGGACAGGATGGGGATGTGAGGAAACAAGTTATGCAGAGCATGAATATGGTGACATCTCCTTTGAGGAAAGCTAATAAATTTCTTTGTATTGACAGTTCCAGTTCTGTGTCGTCCTTTCCAGCTGCTCTGGCGGAGCATCATAGCTGCTGGCTCTGCCTGCGTTCCCTTGGAGCCAGTGTGGGTCTGAGCAGCTCTTGGGAGCCTGCGCTTCATGTATAATAAATTCACCAGTGGGAGTGAGATCTGCTTCTCTGGTTGGGAGCCTCTGATGTTGAGTGAGGCTCTGTTTAAGCACTCAAGGGAAATCTGTAGGCAGGATCAGCTTCTACAAATCTGCTACTAGTCAGTTGGTTAAGTGGGCTAGTTGCAACAAGCTGGGTGGGGGATGGTGCTTTTCCTCCCATATGAGGGTGGGAAGAAATTCAAAGCCAGGAGGTCTCAAAGGTAAAAATGTACTCACAACAGACACTTGTTTCTTTGGTTGTTTTGATTCTGATAGTTGTCTACTGTTTGCTGCCATATTACTACTTGTAATGTGTTATCTGTGGGATGTTTGATGTATCTGTCTCATGTCTCTGTCCAGATGCATCATTACTAGATGCCAAATCGGCTGTCATCTGTGCTAAGTTGCAACCAAAATGGCTAAGTACAGGCTTGTTCTCTTGAGACATGGGGAAGGAGCCTGGAACAAGGAGAATCGTTTCTGCAGCTGGGTGGATCAGAAGCTGAGCAGTGATGGGATAAAGGAAGCTCAGAACTGTGGCAAACACCTTAAAGCATTGGGCTTTGAGTTTGACCTTGTCTTCACCTCCGTACTCAGCCGCTCCATCCAGACTGCGTGGCTTATACTGGAAGAGATGGGCCAAGAGTGGGTCCCCATTCAGAGTTCCTGGCGACTGAATGAACGTCATTATGGTGCACTGATCGGTCTCAACAGAGCAGAAATGGCTCTGAATCATGGGGAGGAGCAAGTGAAAATATGGAGGAGAAGCTATGATGTTACCCCACCTCCCATAACTGAATCTCATCCTTACTATGAAGAGATATACAATGATCGCCGGTATAAATGCAGTGATGTCTCTCAGGATAATCTCCCAAGGGCTGAAAGTCTAAAAGATGTGCTTGATAGACTCCTTCCCTATTGGAATGAAAAGATAGTGCCAGAACTGAAAAGTGGCAAAATGATCCTTATCTCTGCTCATGGTAACAGCAGCAGGGCATTGCTGAAGCATGTGGAAGGTAAGGTTCTTCATTTTAGCCTTCTTCTTACTCAACTGCTTAGAGCTTTACATGTTGTTCTGTAGTGTAAATTACTTATCTGTGCAATGTTACATTTAATGTCTGTGGTCTCCAAGGAGAAAGTAAAAAAAAGTTGGCCTATCAGAATGGGAATCAGACTAGGGGATGCAAAAGAGGGAGAGGATTAATTAGATTAATGTAGTTAAGAAGAGAGCCAGATGCTTTCCCCATGTTTCTCACAGCTCATTTTAAACTAATGTATTCAAACTAACTTTGGTCTAGATAAACGTGAGCTCTTCAGGCTCTAACTGTTTTTGGGTTTATTCAGCTGTTTTGTCTGAGGGGTTGAAGTAATAATCTGTTCATTAAAGAAGCATTGCTGTAACAGCAGAATGAAGTGCTTGTCTTGGATTGTGGAAGACATTCTTGACTGTTACTGTGGTAGGTCACTTTTGAGGCTTCATTCCTGGTAAATCTTTTCTTTAAAAAGCTGCTGTGACAGGGAGCTCTGCAGAGAGTAGGTACTTGCTAAAGGTTTTGCAAATACTGTATTATTTCCCAATACAGAAAATGCCTACCCATAAACAGCTAACTTGGTAGCTTAGCATAAGGTTGCTTATTTATTTGGAACCTGAAAAGGATGTAATTTATCTTTTAAGTCATTGCTAGATTCTTCCCCTTTGCTTCTTTAATGACATGTGTTTAGGTCATCCTAAACTGGGAGATGGACTATATTAATTTATCTGTGGGTATAGTAGAATTTAGTGATTATACATGTATGAATGCAGTCTGCTAGAGGTGTGGTTGCAAGTATGCACAGACTGGATTGTGTCCACTCAATTTTTTAGTTCTAAAACCCTCTGGTGTGTGCCTCTACAGCTCTGACTCTGCTGAGCACTTTTTGCATTCAGGCATGCTGGCACAGTCAGGACAGCTGATGCTTTAGCAGGAGTCAGAAGCCCAGGAAATAAGCATGGTCAGGTGGCTTCTGGAACTCCAGAGGCTGTGAATGCTGGGGTACAGATCACTGCTTGGATGAAGGAGGAAGGCTGGTTCAGCCAGTTTCACTGACCAGGGTGGTTGTCCACACTATGTGACATTATAAAGAATTGCAAAGGAAAAAGGGGCGGGGGGACTAGCAACCGTGGTGTCTCCCCTGCCCCCCCCCTCAAGAACTGAAGCAGTTCATGAAGCCATGCTAGCCAAGCCTTTTGGGGGTGAAATGCTGCAAGCTGACCACAGCTTCAGCAGAAACCCTGTGCCACTTTCTGTGGAGGTATGCACCAAGGCTAGAGCTGACAACATCAGTGACTGGTAGAGGTTACTTTAAAGTTAGTATGACTGGATTCCTTGCTGCATTGAGCTCAGAGCAGTGTAAGGTAGAGCAGATGCAAAGCTTTTAATTGGGACAATCTATTAGGTATAACCTTTCAAGGGCTGCCCTCACTCAAAGTAGAATAGAGCTGTGTCTTTTGTCTGTCCTACACTATACCTTGTTCCTACAAGTGTGTGCTTACATAGGGAAATGTCAGGAATCCTTGGCAGAGGACCTAGTTCTGTTGACCGAGGGTTGTCCACCAGCTACACCAACTCTCGGACAGAAGCATTTGCCAGGTACATGCTGGCTCTTCTGTCCTTTATGCAGTGGAGATTTGGACTGATACCTATATCAGCTGGAGCCATGTTTTTTGGCATTTAGAAAATTGGGCTCCAGTTGCCTCAAGCAGCAATCCTACATGACTGCTTGGATGCCTTCGTCATAGTGATAACTTAATACTGGAAGCTGTAGCTCAGGTACTTTAAATGGCAATAAATTTGGTTTTCATTGTTTGATCTGATGAAACAAAGGTAATTGTTTTTGCGTGAAATTTAATGTCTCTTCTGAAAGACTTAAGAGTATCCTTGAAGTTACTATTTCAAGGAGGTATTTTTTTTGAAACAGGCCTGCAGTTCTCCGAATTGGAATGTTTTCCTTATTATGAGTAACTGGTAAAGAGCTTGAAATGTGGATCTGTTTTCTGCTTGCACACAAAAATAATCAGAGAATAGAATGTCAGGCTAACAGGGCTTTGATTGTGGGTTTGGATTTTGTTCTTGTTTCCTCAGTGCTCAGAGTGGACCTCATAAAGATGTATGAGATATTTGTAGGGTCTGTCATGGTTTGTATTTGAGGACTTAAAGTGAAACCCCAGTAGTCTTTCTGGAAACAATATTTAACACAAACTGGACCATACTCTTGTATGCACTTGGAGATCAGAAACAGCAGCTTCTGTGAGAGCTAGCTCTTCTGTGCTGGTGGGCTGAGTGACATTTCTCTCAGAGGGTGCTGCTGAAGATCTCGGTGCTGTGAGCTGTTGCTGTCCAGTGGGGATGTTTGGCTGTATTCCTTCTTCTAGGTAATCCCTATGAATTTGATAAATGCCACCAAGGACAAGTGTGGTTGTTTTGTGCAATTCTATCAAAGATACAATGTTGGGATCAAATATTTGTCTTTAACTGAGCTTGTCCAGTCCTTTCAGAGCACTTATTATTTACATTATCTTCAGGTGATGCATGTGATGATGCTAGGAATCATTGGTGCAACTGAAAATTGGAAGAGCAAGAGGATAGTTTTCATTATATGTTGTTAGGGTTGGAAGGGCTTTCTAAAAGTAATGTTTTCTTCTTCAAGCAGCAGTCTTGTGCTTGCTGGTAGAAGTGTCTTGTCATTACTTAGCAACTGTTATGTTCTGACACCTATTGGTATGGACCATGACCTGTAACTAGGGTCTTCAGACATGCCATATTTTTTCTTTCATGGTATACCATCTCTGATGCATTGAAAAAGCAATGGCAACAAGATGTTAATGAGGAAGGTATCTACAGTAACCATATCAGACTTGTTCAATAGATTTTACTTTGGATGCTGAAACATATTGATTATGAAAGCATCAGTTGCTAAAATCTGCAAAATAAGCATCCTACATAAACAGGATCTGTTTACAGGTGATTTTCTCAGTTCTTTGAAGGAGGAATAGTTTGCTCTATTATCTTAGAACTGATACTTCAGATTGAGACCCTCTTAGTAGTGTCCTGTCATGAGACAACATTAGTATAATAGTTATGACCAGCTTGCCCTGTTTCTGTTGAAGTACTAATAGGAGAACAAGTCTAATGGACTAATTTTCCAGGTCACTGGCAGAAGGATTGATGGGCTGTCTCAACTTCTTTCTTCCCTCCTGACCATTTAGCTCTGAGAACTGGTGTTAAGTACCGCAAGACAGGGTGTTGTGGAAGGTCTGATTCAAAAATTTCCTCCCTGTTGAAAGGTTGCGATCTCTTGGATATGGTGTGGTGGTCACTGAGCCTTATTGTGCTCTAGGTAGAAAATGGAGGGAAGGAGTTACCTGGTCTGTTGAAGAAAGATACAGATGTTGCACCCATTGGGCTTGTCTGGTTGCTGTCACAGACCTGGCACAGAGCTCTGAAACTTGGCTTGCAGGCAGAATGTGGTGACTGGGAATGTTGGGTGCCAAAAAGGACTGTGGTGGGTTGACCTTGGCTGGATGCCAGGTGTCTGTCAAGCTAGTCTATCATTTGTTTCCTCATCAGGACAGTGGGAAGAGAAAATAAGATGGGGGAAAAAAAACCTTAAGGTAAAGGCAGTTTAATAAAGCACAAGCAAAGGCTCCCCACAGAAGCAAAAGAAAACAAAATATTTATTTTCTACTACCCATCAGTAGGTGACGTCCAGCCACCTCCCAGAAGTAGGGCTTCAGTATGCATAGCAGTTGCTCCAGAAGACCAATGTCATAATAATGAATGCCTCCTTTGTCTTAGCTTCTGTTGCTGAGCAGATGTCATATGGTATGGAACATCCCTTTGGCCAGTTTGGGTCAGCTGTCCTGGCTGTGTCCCTTCCCAAGATCTTGGCCCCTGCCTATGGGATATGGGGGGGAATGCTGCTGAGGCAGCCTTCATGCTGTGCGAGCACTGCTTGCAGTAGCAAAAAACACTAGTGTAGTGTATTATCAACACCTTTCTAGCTACCAACACAAAGCACAGCACTAGGAGGGCTGCTGTGGGGAAAAATAACTCCATCTTGGTGAGATACAATACCATGTCATTACCTAAACAGCTCCTGATCACTGTCTGTGGTCATTACTGAGGCCATCCCACTATGAGACAATGTAGGAAAGCAAGTAATGAATCTGATATTCCTATGTAGTAGGGAAATCCAGCCTACCTTAAACTCTCAAGCAGTCCAAGATTAAATAGACTGAAAGAAGTGTGAGATTTGCTACTACTAGCTCTAGCTGTCAACTATGGCATTAAGTGAGAAAGTTGCGGAAGGCTTGTGTAGGGTCCCAGGTCGCACTACCACCAGGAGGAACTCAAGGCAGCACCATGACAAATGGTGTTCTCTGAGCATGCAACTCTAGAGCCTACCCCCACACATACTGCCCTTGGACAGAGCTCTGGCAAAATGTTTCCATCTCTGACTGAGGCACTATTGAGAGTCTCTCAAGCCCAAGTTTGTGGAAACAAGTCACTAACAACTTGTGTCTGAAACTCTTCTGTCTCAGCTGCAGGTCCTGGTCAGGCTGTTCCAGCCCTTTTGCACTATCATGAGGCACTTGCCACCCCCTTCCCCAGGCTGATTCAGACTACCACCATGATAGAAAACTAACCACTCCTTGCTTTTTCTTGCCAGTTTACAGGCCAAATTAACTTGCCAAAAGGTCCAACAAGCTCACAAGAAATAAGCAGCACAAGTACAGAGCAAAGGCTGGGATGACAGGGAATGCAAGACCATCTCATTTCAGCAGCAGTGAGTTGTTAGATTTCAAGCTGTTTTCTGTAACTGCCTTCAGACACCACAGTCACATTAGTATTTCAGTAAGAAGGCTGAGCAGCAAAATCTGTAAGATCTTATTGCTAGTCCTCAACACAGTCCACACCAGGACTTGCAATGTAGCCCCAGCATGTAAACTACTGGAATATTGTAACTGCACAAGTATCAATTGACAGTAATGCAAAAAAAGTAAAATCCTTGAGGGCACTGCTCTCCATGCTCACCAGTTGGTGAGACCAGCATCAGGCCTTCCCTCATCAGCTCCCTCTCAGCCAGACATAATACAGTGTCAGGATGGGGAGCTTGGGGTGGGGGGAATATGACAAAAGGCTTATGGCAATTACTGTCATGGGCAAAACAGACTTGTCTCAAGGAAATTAATTTTAACTTATTGCTAATCAAATCAGAGTAGGTTAATGAAACATAAAGCCAAATCTTAAAACACCTTCCTCCCCACCCCTTCCTTCTTCCCAGGATCAACTTCACTGTAGATTTCTCTCCTCCAGAGTGGTGCAGGGGGATGGGAAATGGGGGTTGCAGTTAGTTCATCATACCTTGTCTCTGCTGCTCCTTCTTCATACTCTTCCTTTGCTCCAGTGTGAGGTCCCTCCCACAGGAGACAGTTCTCCATAACTTCTCCAATGTGGGTCCTTCCCAGGGTCTGCAGTTCTTCATGAACTGCTCCAGCATGGATCCCTTCCATGGGGTGCAGTGCTATTCCAGTGTGGGTCCCCCATGGGGTCACAAGCCCTGCCCCCAAACCTGCTCCAGCCTGGGCTCTTCTTCCCACAGGTCCTGCCAGGATCCTGCTCCAGCATGGGCTCTCCATGGGGTTACAGCCTCCTTTGGGTGCATCCACCTGCTCTGGTGTGGGGTCCTTCATGTGCTGCAGGTGTATCTCTGCTCCACTGTTACCCTCCATGGCTGCAGGAGGACGTCCTGCTTCACCATGGTCTGTACCACAGGCTGCAGGGAAATCTCTGTACCAGTGCCTGGAGCATCTCCTCCCTCTCCTTCTGCACTGACCTTGGTGTCTGCAGGGCTGTTTCCTCTCATGTATTCTCATTCCCCTCTTCTGGCTGCTGTTGTGCAGCAGCTTTTCTACTTCTTGAATAAGTTATCACAGAGATGCTACCCCCATTGCTGATTTGCTTGGCCTTGGGCAGTGGCAGGTTTGTCTTGAAGCCGGCTGGCATTGGCTCTGTCGGACATGGGGTTGGCTTCTAGCAGCTTCTCACAGAACGCTGTAGCCCCCTGCTGCTACCAGAACCTTGCCACACAAACCCAATACAGATATAGAAAACCTTGGCAGATATAAGGGTGAAATAGATGTAGATGATATGCTGCAGCCATGGTTGTAGCCCTCCTATCTTCTTTTTTCTTTCCTTAAAATCTGTACAGTGAGCTACTGTGTAAAGATTAATATCCAAATTCTAACACTGTACCCAGCTCCCTCCTCTACCCTGCTGAAGCTAGGTCCTCTACCAGCCTGCAGGCAGGGTAGAGGCTGGCCCTGAATATTTAACTTATTAGGCTAAAGCTTCAGTATTTTCATTAAGCTTGTGGGAAGGATGCTATGACCTGATTTGGATTACAATTACAAAGCACCAGTTCTAAAACAAGCCCATTGTGGCTGAATTTATGCATATGATCTTGTGTGTTTTGTTGGATGAATCATCTGGTTTTAGGTGTAGTTGACATGCAGGGGAGGAGGTGTGTAGCTATTTTCAGTAGCTGTTGTGGTTTTCATGTTGCTCTGACCATAAGAATAGAAGGAAGGAACTTGGTAAGAACAGGGGAGAGGGAGGGAGAAGCTGAGCCAGCCCGTGTGGAAGTTGGCTGCAGGTGCTCAAAATCAAGTCGAGTGAAGTTTGCCTCTGCAGGACTTTCCTGGATGCCACTATTTCAGGCTGCTTCATGGGCTACCAGATAAAGGTGAATTCTTAAGCTTGCCCAGCGATTACTGACCTTTGTGTTTGATCACCCAGTTCAATTAGATGGAGCATAAGTGAGCTGGGAAAGAATTCTGAATGTGGTTTTAAAAGATCTTTTTTTGTAATAAGTGCTGTACTAAATTCTTACAGTGTTCATGTATCTAACTGCTTCCTGTTACATGGTTGCTGTGAGGGAACAATGTTTCACAGGTGCTCATGAGAGAGAACCTGGGAGATGTCCACTTGAGGAATGTAGTTGTCAAGTCAACATTTTATCTGGGGGCCTGAGGAAGACATCCTGAGTACTTCAGTAATATCTGTGGGTTCTCATGGCTGTAAGTAGGTAAACCTTAGTTTTGAACCTTCTCAGGGAAAGACTGCATCCAGCAAGCAGCACAGTAGCCTTCAGCAGTGCTGAGACCAAGGCTTGACTATTACACTGGAGGTAAGAGTGGTGTTTCTTCAATGGTCCTATTTTCCATTGCACCTTGTAGTCAGCAGTTGAGTCCTTGCCCTGATTTCACCCTTCTTTCCTGTGAGATATGGTGGGTTTGTGGCACAGGCCAGCTCAGATAAAGTGCAAGAAAAGGTCACTTGGCTATAGTTACAGCACATGAAGAAATTGGATAGCAGCTGGCTTGCACTAGCAATGGCTGGAGTGTAAGGTGTGTGATCTCTTTACTGTCTTCCCAGCCTGCTGAGTGGGGACTGTTCTATGTGCATTTTGCCTGCAACTGAAGAGCTTGTGTGACAAGCCTGGTCAGCATCTTGCTTCCTGGAGAACAGAAATACTGTGCAAATACAGTAATAGTGTTGAAATAAAGCAACAGGATACTATTGTTTCTTTAAGATTTTCATCTGACTTCAACTTGCAGTTCCAGTGTTCTGGCTGTGAGGCAACACTTCTGTATGAGGAAAAATGTCAAGAAGAAAGCCAACATGCTTGCTAGAGCTTGTTTGTCCTACCTAGACTGCACTGTTTTTCCTTGTAAATCAATGCTAGTTGACATTGGTGTGGTTGTTCTGTGTTTTATAAAAACAGTAAAATGCATTTCTGAATCTGTGTAGCCACAGCTAGTTTTGTTTAATCTGTCTTCTGAGGAAACCTTTAAATATCCTGGCTGCTGACCACATTATGTGGTTTGCCTACGTTCTCCTCCATGACTTCGTCTGCTTTGTGTATATCTGAATAGTTTAGTCTGGGAGACTGAATTCGAGAGGTGGGCAGAACACTTCCTAGGGCCAGATTGTCTGTGGATATATGGTGATATATGTATGTTGTTAACATAATGTGTTTAAGAATCCTTGAAATAAGAGCTCTGGCAGCTTGGCTGCTTGTTTTGCAAACCAAAGTCCTTGGGAATAATGCTTGTGCATGGTAAATGGACTCGGTATTTTTCCCACTGATTTCTCTGTGGTTTTAAAATTTTAGATGCTCTGAGTGCTTTTCTGTAGGTCTGTGATTCTGCTGCGTACTACATGTGAATTGTTCTTCCTTTGTATCCAGGGATTGCTTAAACTGGCAGCCTGTGACTTTTTTTTGATGGACTGATGGCTCAGTATGTAACAAGGTGTAACCCTCTTGCAAGGGCTTGTCTGTTTCTCTTGCTCCATGCTCTTCTGAAATTTAGGGCTAATTTATAGCTGAACTAAGTACATAGCCTAATCAAAACAGGAGTAGATCACTGCAAAAGTTGCAGGCTTGTGTAGTCTCTGAGCAGGGGCACAAAATGATTCTCACCTCATGATTAGTTCTGTTTTTCTCCTGACCTGTTGTCATCCCACCGGCTGAGTGGCTTGACTTCGTGGGTTTTCCTGTTAATATGTTGGCTCTGCTTTTCTACTTAATGTGAAAATCACTGGTAAATTTGCACCAATATGTTCTGAGAACCATCTGTTTTGTCAGCTGCTCAACAGGATGTTTTCCTTATGCACCTTGGTATGGTTTATATGGTGTCATTGTAGAAGCTTGATTGTGTGCTTTTGCTAAGCATGAATTACTCGAAGCTGTCCTGCCTTACAGCAGCACGCTGCTGCTGTGACCTCAGTGCCTCGAAAGAGGGGAGAAAGAAGAAATTAACTTTCCCAATGGCACTAGCTTTGTTTTGCCTGAAATTTTAAAGGAATGATGTCTTTGCAGTCGCTGTTTTTTAATACAACTGTTTAGAGCTTGTGTGTAAACTTTACTAGGAGGTTTGGTCTCAAAATTCACTTGGAAGCTTTGTAGACTTGTCTGTTTGATGTAAAAATAACCAGCAATTTCACTGAGATTAGAGCCCCAGGATACTTTAAGCACAGCTAGGGAAAATAAATATTCTCCCCAGGTATGTGTTATTTTAGTGAAGAAAGGTATAGGAAAATGCTCAAAGTTGTTTAAGTTGACTTTCTCCTTTCTTTTCCTCTTCTCTTCCTTCATTTAAAAGTGGAAATGAATATCCTGTATCTAGTAACTTTGAGAATAGTACTGTAGGCAAGATGCTATGAAGTTGCTCTTGAGAAATCAGATGTGAGCAGTGATCCTTACAACAGAAGAATTAAATGCTGATTTTTAAGACAACATGTGTGAGAAGCTTTGCATAGAAAATATAAGAGAAAAATTAACCTTGCTATCCTGCCTTTTTAAGGAGGCTGTTTGTATTGGTCACTTAGCAGAGGTCATTTCATGTTGGAGTAGCACATGTGGACTCTAAGGCTCTTTTGTGATGCATGAATTGGGAAGATATGGGGGAGAACATATTGTTTTCAATGTCCTGTATTAAAGGAAAAGTATAGTCTCCAGGGCAATCTCTTCTTATTTCACATGTGTAGACTGAAAAATGAAGAAACTCTTTTCACCTTGATGAGAATTCCTTCCTTTAGTTTTTCTTAAAGCAGTAACCAAGCTGTGGTCTAGGTGGGAATTGACCCTTGACTAGCTGGTGATGTTGATGGAGGCTGGAACATGTCCTTGACTGTTTTAAGACTAGATAATTTCAGAAATAAGGCTGAGTGAGAGAGACAATTAGGAAGCTGTTCACTAGTTGTAAATCTGGTTATTTTTTCTTTTCTTTGGCAGGCATCTCTGATAAGGACATCATCAATGTCACTCTCCCCACTGGTGTGCCCATACTTCTTGAACTTGATGAGAATCTGCGCCCTCTGGGTCCTCACCAGTTTCTGGGTGATCAAGAAGCTATCCAAGCTGCCATCAAAAAAGTGGAAGATCAAGGGAAAGTAAAATCTGCTGAGAAGTAAAACTCCACTGACTAACACAGCTATTTTCAAAGTGTGGTAATAAGTGACAATTTATGTATGATGCTAAATTGCACTGTGTGAATTTCAATTTCAAGCACTAAATAATTGGAAGGGACAGTTGTTGAGTCTCAGGTTTGTAGGTTAACCTTCTGTCTTTCAAAAACTGGAATTTAAATCTCAGCATGAGGTTATGGATACTGCAAAAAGAAATGAAGAGTCATTCAGGTAATAAAAACTTGCTGGGCAATCTGCCCCGGATCTAGCATTGAGGGTGGCCCAGTAAACAAATGAAGGGATATGTTATTGGGGTCTACCAATAATCAGCCCTGTTCTGTTAAGGGGAAAAGCATCTGCTTACTAGACTGATTAACTCCTGGTTGTTGTAGGCACTAAAACTTTCTCACTGACAAAATGGCACCAGGTAACAGAGTTACCCTGTATGATTCTGTGTCAATGGTCATGACAACTTGTTCTGGATGGAGTTCCTTTGGTCTTTCAGAACATTTTCGCCTGTACAACTCTTTTCCTTGTTATTTTGAGTCTTCCAAGGCCAGTTCATGGTCCAGAGGAGAATTTTGTAGAGATGTTCAGACTGTTTGAGTTACCATAGTTGTATTTTATTACACTATATTTCAGTTTTAAAGGGATTCCTTACAGATTCCTTATCCTCCACCATCTTTGCAAAGCCTGGCTTGACTGCATTTTACTGGCTTGCAATAATAGGATTTAACTCAGACTCTAGTCCACAAACTAAGCACAAAGGTTTCCTGCTTAGTGTTTAAATTATTACTTAGCTCTTAGTGAGTGACCTGAATAGCTTTGAAACACTTAAGTAACACGTGCTAGAGGTTTGATCATCTCTTAGTCAAGTTGTTAGAATAAGTCCTGTTTACCTCAGTAGAACTGGATATAGGAAAACCCCCTCCAAGATTTCCTGAGTTGCAAAGATCTCTTGGTAATATGTTCGACAGTAATTTTGCTGTGGCATTCTCTGTATCAGTTTCTCTGGAGGGCTGGAAGAGATGGAGAAGGCATGTAAGATTTGTTATTGGGTGCAGCTCATTCAGCCATCATGCTGGCAGGTGAGGATATCCTGCCATGCCTGAAAATGTTCTCCCCTGAAACTCTCTTCACAATCATAGCTTGATTCTGGCTCAGTGTAGCCTTACTTTTGTTTGGCACTAAATTCAAACAGTTGACACTGTAGTTGGGTGTAGTGTAGCATGTATGGCAATTTGTTCTCTTTGTGTACACAAGCATCAGGATAAACTTTACTTTGGTAGACTTGCTGTAATCTTACTTGCAAATATGAAACTGTTACATAAATTTTGATCTGACCCCATGTCTCCACTCCTGAGCATCTGAATTCTGACCTCAGTTACCAACAGGGGCGGCACTTGTGTATGTACTATATTTTAGCTGAATGTTTTCTTGGCATGGCCCAGCTACAAATTTCAAGAGAAGTTGATGAGAATTTCCTTGGTATAATGATAGTCTAAACTTTTTTACAATCCCACAATAGCCGCTTCTTTGCGGTGAGCAACTCTGTAGCTCATTTCATAAGTGTGAGAGGATTTTTTTTTTTTCCTTTGAGGAGAGCAGTGGGACAATGTGATGTGCCTTTGAAAGTCTCCTGGCTATATGGAGGTAGATTTTACAGGTCTGATGCTGGCTCACATTAGTGTAGTATGTAGTCCATAGAAGAACTCTTGCTAGATGGTAGTTTCTCTTACATGAATGATACTTGGGCTTCTCTTTGGTTTTGTTGTTTTAGCCCTCGCAGTAGGAACAAAGTTACATGTTTCTCTTTTGAGCATAAAGCTGGTAGGTTTCTATTTCCTTCGTACAATCGAGGATATTTCAGTGTGTTTTACTCTGAAATACTATTAGCAGCTTCCCTGCTGCTCTATTTGAAACTGACTTACTCCTTTCTGGGGTTTTAGTTTTCTATGCACAGAATAACTCTGAATCTTAGTTGGTACTTTACAAGTCAGTAGTATGGAGTTAGACTGTTGATCAGCGGATGATCACCTGTCAGTGCCCTGAGGAGGGCCACTGGCACTCGGGTGGTTAGGTTCTTCCCCAAACATTCAATGATGTGTGAAGTCCAGTATCAGGTAAAGTTATTGTAGGCTTGTTAACAAGGCAAGCAGAGCCACCTGTTGTCAGTGGGAACTGCATGCATCCAAATGTGTGGGCTTGCAGGCCTTGACTATCAGTGTCCATATCCCTTTGGCATTGTGCAACTTCTTCAGGACTTGAGATGCAGCACCGGGAGATATGCTCTCTCCTCCCCTTCTCTTAGAGAATTCATTATCTTTTCTGGGGATGGAGTGGGAAATGGAAAGGTGGATGAGTGATTGTAGAGGAGTGCAGCTGAATGGGTGAAAGCTGGTAGGTTTCTACTTCCTCTACAGCCTTTCAAAGAGTCATTAACAGCAAGAAAAGAACAAGTGTGATGTTTTCAGGTGGCACTGTTTCTACAGTGCTGGTTGAGACATAAATTGTGACAGTGCCCTGGGAAGTTTGACTTGACTTGCTTTGGTTGTGACTCCAAAGTGATGACAGGATTTTATGTGCACATCTGTCAGCAATACCACCTTGCAAAAGTGTCAAATGGAACCAACTGGGGATTTAATTGTATTCTTTAAGATTATTTTAACACCTTGAGATACTTGCTTCTGAATAGCCTTCTAATTAAATTCCTGATTCATGAAACATGTATATTGAAGAACAGAAACCAACTTCCATGAACAGTGGCATAAGGATGCCTGATCTTCAGGCATAGCTACATTAGAGGGAGAAATGAGAATCTTGCTTGTGGTGTTAGAAATGGGTGGTTGGAAAACATTTTCCCCATGTTTGATTAAGTATACCTTGAAGTTCTGTAAGGTGACCAGTGTTTCTCAGTTGACATTATGGATGTGGTTGATTTAGTTTGATTATACATTTTTAACTTGTGGTTAAGTAGCAGTAATAGATCCAAAATCTTATTGAAAACCTTTGTAAATATGGTGGAGCTGGCAGCTTCTTTGTAACTCAATAAATTCACCTGAAATAGAATTTAACTTGGCTACAGTCTGTCTTCCTTCTACTCCCACCTCCTTTGTCTCCTTTCTAGGGCTGGTAGATAAATAAAACTGACCTTCAGGGTCTCAGAACTCATCAAGCAGTTGTTGATCACATATCATGCAATCAGTTGGCTAAAAATATTAAGAGCATACACTGCCTCATCTTTACATGTAAAGAAGTTGGGCTGGGGGGGAATACATACCTGTTTGAAACTAGGGGGTATTTGCGTAGGAACAACAGACGTTTAGTTCTAAAACAATGAAGCTAAACAAATGTTCACTGTTTCCTGTGCTTGCCTGTTTTTTTTAATAAGAATCATTGATTTTTGGTAGTGTGTTTAAAACTGTAGCTTTTGGAGAAAAAGCCAACCCCTTCACTCTCCAAAGTACTTGGGTGTCAAGCAGAGTTGTGACTTGAATGACAAGTGCAAGGAGCTGCAAGCCTGCTGAGGACAGTTTCTTGTTATTGACCTTCCCCCAGAAGGCCTTGGCTACTGGGATAATGAGAGGCAGTATAAAGGTACTAAAAAAAAGTGGAACGTTCAGGTAAAAATGGGGAAGATGCAACTGTGTGGCTTTAAAAAAGGCATAATGAAGAAATGGACTTTTAAAAAAGTTAGTCTTATGATCATGTTGAGAGTGAGTGGGGAATGGGGCAGGTCTGAGACATTTGTGTACTGATATTAAACATTTTGCTGTTCACATGGGAGCACTGCCAGACAATTCAGAGTTACATTGGTGTTTTAAGGTGTGTTCCCACTCTTCCTTTCCCTCAGTCACTTTTTGTACTTTGTTCTGCAATGGCTAAATTCTGTCTTTGTTACACCTCAGATTCTTCCTGAGTCATGTCTACTGTTTCCTGTGTTGGGAAAAGACCATCTAAAGACTGGCTTGGTTGAATCCTCTGTACCTTTTTGTTTAGAAAATGTTAGAATGCAAGGGAGTTTGCTAGGTCAGCTTGATCTGCACACCCTGAGGAGAGACTGCCTCTACTTAGCCACATTTTCAAACTTTACAGCCTGGGTTTTTTTAGGAAACTTTAGGCTATGTTATTGGTGAGACACTGACTGAAATGCCAGTTGACTACCAAATCGATCCAGCTCTGCCTCCACAAGCTTGCAGTCACTCTGTTTCGCTTCTCAAAGTTCATAATAAATGGTTCTTGGCAATTGCCTTGTCTGTCTTCTGTGCTGGCCACAACCTCTCCTCAATCTAAAATTCCCATGGGCAGGAAACAAAGCAGCTATAATGACAACTCCTGCTGCTCAAGAAAGCTCAGAGCTGTTGTCTGGTAGGAACGGACTCCAGCAATTCAAAGGGAGACTGCAGAAGGACTTGGAGAGAAGGAACCCCCTCTTTGAGAGATGTGCCAAAGAGGTGTTGCTGCCTCTTCCTTGTGTTATGGGGGCCAAAGGTTCAGGGTGGGGGGTGGGATGGTGGTGAATATAATGGGGAACTTGGCTTTAGCATCACAAAGTGGGCAGGCTGCCTGGGACAGGGTCTTCCTCCCTCCTACTGCCTTATTAGCTTGCTAGTCAGTTCCCAGGCTGCCTTGGGGCTATTCTAGCAGAATTTAGTGGCCATGTGTTGTAGTTTTTACCCTGGCTGAGAAACAAACACTGCACAGCTGCTGACTTACCCTTCCCCCTCCTGGGGTGGGGGAGAGAATTAAAGGGTAAAGGGAAAAGAGATTTGTGGGTTTAAGATAACAATTTAATAGCTCCAATAATAATATTGAAAAGAATAATAANTAGGCTATTGGCCAATTTGTCTCTCTATCCTAAACCCAAGGTTGAATCCCAGGCTAATAACTGGGGCTGTGTTCCCTCACAGCTTCTCCTGTCCCTGCAAACACTGGCACGGCAGAGAAGCTGAAAAGTCCTTGACTGTCCTGGTAGCAACTATAAACATCAATATGTTATCAGCCTTCTTCTCAGCACAAATCCAAAACATAGTTTCTCACTAGCTACTGTGAAGAAAGTGAACTCTGTCTCAGCTGAAACCAGGATACCATGTTTTGTCTCCACTCGAGGAAGGAGGAGATGTGGAAGAGGCTCCCTGTTCTTGCTTTTCACACTATGCTGACAGAGTAGAGGAGGGCAGCAGATGCCAGGCTATGGATGTTGCTGTGCTGTGAAGTCAAGCTCAGTGTAATAGACTGGCCTGAAGATGACTTCTAATTGCTGTTTCTGAAAGGGGGGGCCATTGACTCACAGCTCAGTCAGTTACTCTATCAGGCTCGAGAAAGCAGCTGTGGTTGTAATGGGACCCCTGGCATTAGAAGTGCTGTGTCTGCAAGCATATGCTTCATTAATACAGTTGTGTTTTTCCCCAGGTCTCTTCCAGCTCCCCCTCAGCGTGGCATGTAAGCTCGAGACATTTCACCACCTTCTGTCCAGCAGTTGCATGCAAGAAAAGTACTAGTACATATTAACAAGGTAAAATAAATTCTCTCTTCTAGAAAAGCAGTGGGAGCCCAGTGACAGCAAATGCTTAATTTCTGTTTGCTGTTGGCCCCTGAGGAGCCAAGCTGTATTTGGCTGCCATCTTCCACATTGGTCGTTTCCAGCTATTAGGAACAAGCAGCACAACTGAATATCGTGGAGGACCCTGATGCTGCCAGAGCTGTTTAGTGGAAGCATCTGTCTCTTTCAATTAAAGATATTTTCCCTCCTTGTTCCTGGTGTTAACCTAGTGGAAGTGCTGGAAAGGAGGAAAGTGCATTTGCTATTAATCCCATAACCTAAATTGTGGGTGCTTTGCTGAGGAGTTAACTACCCAGTGAGTCCTACTTTCCTGATGGATGCTTGTCAGGCTCTCAGTAACTAGTGTACTATGTTTGAAGCTGAGCTACTTCTCTAGGTCAGATCTGTGTCTCTCCAGCTATTCCTAAACTCTGTGGATTGTGCTTTCCAGAAGGCAGTGGTACTGGCTGTGCTAGGAGTGAGCAAGCAGCCATAGAGATACATAACTATCCTTAAAGAAGCAGCAATTGCTTGTACACAATTTACTTAAAGAAGCAGCAATTGCTTGTACACAATTTACAGCTGTAGATGGACTTGCAGAAATGCAAGTGGACAACAGGTGGAGCAAGTGCGTTGTGGTAAGCGCATGTGGGAAAAACGGGAACAATTTTATACTCCTGTGTGCATCTAGAGATAGCATCAACCTCTCCTGAAAGGCTGCATGTTTTATCTCTGCCAGTGCTGCCTTATAGTTTAACAAATGGTGCAAAGGTGACTTACTTCTGGTGTGGAATAAATTGCAGTCATTATCTAGGTTGCTTGTACAGACTGGCGGTTAGTCCTATTTTTGTCTTGTGTCAGCAGCTTCAGACTAGATAAATTCAGTGTGAGCAAGATTGGCTATTTGCAGACAGATATTAAGTCTGCAAAAAAAACCCCAGAAGCTCACCATCCTGGTCAGTGATGATACATTAATAACTCTGTGTGTCAGGAAAGGTGGGGGGAAAGTCAATGCTGCGTGAGAAAAGGAGGTCAGCAACAAGCAGATGCCAAATAGATTTAAAAAAAAAAAAAATTGGAGGGTGCCTTGGGTTTCGGGGATCTGTTTTTTGGATACTCTTGTACTAATTTTTCCAAAGGACTATGTATTCTTCTCACTCCCCTGAGAGAAGTTGTGGAAATTTATAAGCATTTTACATGCTTTCAAATCAAGATTTAAGACAGGCAGTCCAGACATATTACACATATCTTGAAAAATGTTGACTGATGTGATTTATCCAAGCAGAGTGAGTCTGTAGGTGTAGCTGGTAGAAGAAGACCCCAGCAAAGCAAATTTCCAGTCTTGTACTGCAAGCCCCATTTTCGCTGCCTTCCCTAACTTGTTAGTGTGAAAAATTCTAGTTTGTGATACAAAGCTAATGACGTTTGTTTTTGCAGTTGCTGTATACTTCAATCCATACCTGTAAAGGAGTAGTTTTTTAAAGTATGTGCACATACACAAATTTCCATTTTATGAAATGGTGTGGGAACTGATGCTAAATTTTAGTCAGGTGATGACAAAGGAGAATAAACTTTCAGAGCTCTCATTTTCCCAGATGAAAGCCTTAAGAGACCTACTGAAATGAAAAATACTTACTTTCAATATTGGAAATCTTTTGTTCTGTGCTTTCTCTTCTATGTTGTTGGCTCAAGTGATTTCCGCAGCTAGCAGCTAGGAATACCTTCCATGAAGCTGTAAATCCTTCACACGGGCTGCTGATAAGACATTTCGGAGAAGATCTGAGGACCATTATTTCATCACCTCATCTCAGTACTGGGGATGACTGAGGTGGCTGTACAGTGATTATTTGTAATATAAGGTCATTCATTTTAAAACTGTGTGCCTTCTCTTTTTTACAGGTAAACTTTATTTGTTTCTCGGCATCCCTGCTATATTTCATAATTTGAATTCTCCCTGATGCCAGACTGGGCTTGATTTGATCCCAGTCACGTGGTGGTTTGTATAGTAGATGAACTACATTTTAGTATTAAGTAACATACATTGGCAGTATCAGATGCAAATGGTGATTATAAATACATATGGTTATTTCTGTGCATATAGAAATGGATAAATTGTTTTTTATTTTTCTTTTCTCTAACTTTTCTAAAAAAATTGTAATTTTTGTATTGTTATCAGTCTTACACTCTGAACGTCCTTGTTCATGTCACAGTGTTAAGCAGGTTTCATATTAATATCTAAGTCTGAATTCCTTATTCTAAAGTGCAGTATGTAAAAAAGTGAGATCACTGCATCAGCAGACATATGAGCTTGGTTCATTTTGCTCAAGTTTGGAATTTGCCTGTAAAATACTAACATATTTTGGTGGCAAAGTTTGTAATTTTAGCTGAAGGAAAGTAAAAATGTATTTTGCTCTTGAAGCAGGGCAGAGTTTCTATTTAATAGATCTTAGAACTGAAATTTCAGGCATATCAAATGTTCTCTTAATTTTTTGCCATCCCGTAACTATCAGAACACGATTGTGAAGGCTTGATTTGTTAAAAAAAAAAACCTGAAAAATGATTTTGAGGCTTCCCTCAGGGAATTAACTAGAATATGTGATTTATCAATGAGGTTTTTCTGCATTTTGATTTTTCTTACATTATGGACTCAGTAAGCTATGGTTCTAAGTGTAACAAGTTGGTTAAATTCTGTAAGCACATTATTATTCATGTGTTCAGCTAAACTTAATCCTCAATTGTCTTCAGAAACACAGATAATTCAATTTGACTTCAAGAGCCATAGTATCATAGAATTGTAGAACAGCGCAGGTTGGAGGGGACCTCAGAGGACCATCTGGTCCAACCTTTCATGGGAAAGGGAGCCTAGATGAGATTACCTAGCACCCTGTGCAATTGCATCTTGAAAACTTCCAGCGACAGGGACTCCACAATGGGAATATTGTTCCAGTGACTGGTTGTTCTCACTGTCAAAATTTTTTTCCTGTATTGAGATGAAACCTCTCCTGGTGCAACGTGCACTTCTCACCCCTTATCCTGTCTACGTGGCTCTTTGTGAAGTCAGAGCTTCAGTCTTCTTTGTAGCTGCCCTTTAAGTACTGTGGAATACTGTGATGAAATTCCCCCTGAGCCTTCTCTAGGGAGGAAAGACTCAGCTCCTTCAGTCTTTCTGTCACAGGGCAGGTTCTCCAGCCCTTTGATCATCTTTGTGGCCCTGCTTCAGGACCCTCTCCATTCTGTCCACTTCTTTCTTGAATTGTGAGGACCAGATGAGGCCTGACAAGTGCTGAGTAGAGTGTGGTGGTCACACCTCTGTCTCTGCTAGTAACACCCCTGGGGATGCAGCCAGGATGTGATCTGCCTTTGTTGCTGCAGCAGCACACTGCTGACTCATGTTCAGCTTGTCCACCAGGACCTCCTGGTCCCTTTCAACAAGACTGCTCCCCAGGGACACAGATCCTAGCCTGTACTGGGGTCTTAAGTTATGTTGTATCAGCTGCAGGACTTTGCTCTTCGCTTTGTTAAACCTCATACTATTCTTGCTAGCCTGCTCTTGCCAGTCCAAGTAAAAACCATTGATCATGACATTTTGAGTGTGGCCCATGACCCGATTTCCTATCCAGCTTGGAGACTGCCCATCCAGTCTGTATCTTGCCAGTTTGTCTAGGAAAAGGCTGTGGAAACAGTGTTGAATATTTTGCTGAAGTCCAGGTAAACAACGGCCACTGCTCAAGATGAAGTCCAGATTCCAACTTGGCTTTAAATATTCTGGAAAGTGCCACTAATTCTTTTAATAGATACATCAAGCTGCTTTGAGATGACCAACTCTTATTCCTCAGAAAGACTTAGAACAAAAACAAATAACTAATTACCCTGTAAATCCATTTTATGTATATACTCAGTACCTCCTGTTGTGGTCAGTTTTCTGCTATTGACTAATTCTAATCTGAAATTTTGTGTGCTGGGGTTAGGCCTACAACATGCAGGTTCTCCGTGTGGTGCAAATCTGCAGGAGGGCCAAGTGGATGGCAGTGGAAATTACTGTATAACCTCCATCCCAAGCTTAAGTGGACTGTTTTGCTTGTTAGCATTGTAGCAAAAGGTAAGTATCACCACTTTGTGCTTGATAACGAGTGTCATTTGCCATATTCAATAAATCAGTAGTAGAGTGAAGTTGTTAGGGTTTTCCAGATGAGATACCCCCAAAGTACTCACCACTGGGCTCTCGGTGATCCCTTTGGCTACTGTGTTTCTTGCATCTTTGCAGGCTTTTGGTTCTGCCCCATTTCTTGATGTGGCCCTGCCTTACTTAGACTTCTACATGCAACCACATAGTACTTTCTCCAGCAGCTCCCAAGCAGCATACCTCCATGACACCTTCCTTAACAGTGTGCCCCACTAGTTTCAGAGCTGCTTATTAGAGGTGCTTAGGTGGGACGAGACAGGGTGGAGTGTGCAACAGGCCTGAGAGGGAGATGTATCCAAAAAAGCCTGAGAAGTGCTGTGCTGAGGTATGGATTTCCAGCTGGATCACATTTTATATTTTACAATCCTGTCTGCATTCCTGGGATGCACAGGGGAAAATGAGGATTTTTGTATTTTAACTGGAAAAAGCCACCCATATGAGAGACACATTAAGTGACCCATTTTCCTCTTAATAATTTTTCTCTGCTTCTTTTGCTATTTCTGTTACTGCAGTGAAACTGGCTCTCCCACAAGTGGCCGCTCATGCACAGCAGTTTTTCATAGCTGACAGCGGAACTACTTGCATAGCAGGAGCAATTGGACATAGTAGGAGGGTGCTATGACCTGCTGGGCTGTTGCAGTGTGTTTCTGTTGTGCATGGACTCAACAGTGCTATGTGACAAATGATTTTTTACTGCTATGGCTTGCCAAAGACTTCAGTTTGTGCCTCCACCACTGCTGGTGAGCTTTGTGGTTGTTCATCACCTCATGGATCAGGTCTTTTGTTAATGATGTCCCTCAAAAAAGTGTCGTACTTATAGACACTACTTGATGTCAGTTCCTGCAGGGTCCAAGGGTAGTGTGCCAGGAAAGAAGAATTGATTGAGTTGAGGGAGGGAAAAATCGATTACAGAAATATTAGTGGTGCTATATTAGATATGCCTGTACTCCCAAAAGGATAAGCTGAGGGCTGGCAAAACACTGTGCGATCTATTTTCCAGTTTTATGCAGCTTTGAATTTGGTTTTCATGGAGATGAGGAAAAAGGTTTCACAAAACCTGGTTGGTTGGTCTTGGTTAAAAAGGTGCTTAATAGGTTTGCCTCCAAGGTCCCTCTTCTTAAGCGTTACATACAATGATTTCCACTGAACTCAGCATTTCTGAAAAACCAAATCACTTGCAGAGTGGTCTAACTGTATGCAGAGCGTGAGAATATGTGATCTTGTGCGTGTCTCTGAGACAGCGTCGGGGGAAGGATGAGGTGAAAAAGTGCCTTTGTCCTGCAGGTCCAGTTGCTAGACAAGCGCTTAGCCCTTGTGTTTAATGCATCCACTGATGACAACAGAACTCCTGACTGAAAACACAACAGTGATTCTATCTCTTTGCATTCACATTTTGCTGTGTTCACCTTGGTTTTTATAACCTGGGTTCCTGATCCTTGTTTTGCTTGCAGCAAATGGTGAAGTCCCGCTGACTGCAGAGGGAGAGGACCAGGCTCTCCCACCAGCTCTTTTTCCTCTGGGTGCTGAAATAAAGCAGCAGACTTTGAAATGAAGATTCCTAGGAATGCCCTTAAAGACGGCGGCCCCGATAGACAGGAAGAGGGCTAGACATTGCAAAGCATGAATAATCCTGAATTCTAGCCTGATCACCTAATGGAGCTCTGAGGTCTCTGAGAAAGCTTGAGAATTCTACTCTACCTTCTGTTTACACGAGTTTTGTGCATTCTGTTTTTGCATGTGCTTAAAAGATTGATTTGGTTTTAACATGGAGTTCCCTGCCCCATCACCCACATGCACGTGGCCCTGGCACCCCAATTGCCACCGTAGCCTTTGCTTGCCTTGTGAGAGCACGTACCACCCTGCAGTCATGTCAACAGCCACCCAGTCTGCAGACATACTGCTACTCAGAGTGAGTAAAAAAACGTTTCTGCATGGGCCCCTGTAAGAGAGTGGACAGCACAAGAACCAGCTTTGTGGTGTACTGAGCAGGACCGGAGAAGGGAGAGAGACATTGTCTGCATTTCCCACCTCTACTGCCAAAATCACAGGCTCTTTGTTGCAGCGACGTGGGTCTCAGTTCTGGCAGTACAGATCTGCGTGGACAGTGGAAGACTGTTTGTTTGTCTGTTTATGTAGTTGTAATCTGTGGGCGGTGATCCCTTCCAGGAGGACTCCTTCTGAGGCAGGATTTGCAGGGAGCAACACAAACTGCCCCTAGGGGTCAGAGGAAACAGGAGCCACAGTGAAGAAATCCATATAGGTTTACTGTATTTGTGCTCCCTCTTGTCCTTACCACAAGAACTGTTAAAGGCATTTACAATGTAAAAATTCTAGAGAGGGTAAAGCCCAGAAGTCTTCCGTGGCAATTTCTTTTGCATTTGGTAGAATCGTGCCTTAGGTGCCAATCAGTCTCTTTAAGAGTTCATTCATACAAGTAAATGAATGTCCAGAAACAGCCTGCAATAGGCCGGTCTGACCACTTCCAGCTCTGCAACAGGCATGAAGATCATTCTCAGAAGTCTTTGCAATGCTGTTGCAAATGGCCAGGGACTTTTTCAACTTAGATTTAAACAACCAGTGTACAAAATCAGATCTGGAGGAAAAGTTCCTGCCTGTTGTGATGCAGCACTTCAGGGTGTGTTCCTGATAACGCTTTTCTTTACCAAGGGGGACTGATGGGACAGGCTTTACCTCACCTCCTTGTACATGTCTGCAGTATAAATATCCCCACTTGAGCAGGGCTCTCCCTTGGCTCCTATTATTGACAAGAGAGAGCAACAGGCCTTTTTAGGATGTGAGCCATCCAACCTATTTTTAGACATTTCATTTAGGTGAGATTAATGGTGGCTTCTCACTATTTGCTTCTCTCCAGTGACTCAGGGAGCTCCAGTGTGACTAGATCTGATTTAGTGTGTGTTTTACAGAAGCCTGTATCTCCACAGAGGCATCGCCCTGCCTGATCAGACCTGGTTTCTTAGCTGCACAGTTGATTTTGATAGGTGATACACATAACATGCAAACAAAACCATGGTTTGATATGCTTACTGTCTATTTTGTCAGCTGCCCCAAAGCTGGATTTTGCTGTCCATGAAAACGGTGACCCAGCAAACTTGGTCTCATGTGTGGCTGGAACTTCTCTTCCACCCCATCCAGGGCCATGGGGCCAGCTTCCAGCATGCCTTGCAGGTTTGTACACTGCCCAAAAGCACCCCGAGGGGACATCTGCAAGCTGCTGTTCTGTAATTGCTCCTCAGCTGCAGCGCAGGCAAATCCATGGTGTCTAAAGATGTATTGGGGACATGATATGCCTCCTGGTTTCAGGCTGTGATTGCACAAGTCAGAACAATTACATTAGGGTAAGTGCAGTGTGACTCAGGAGAGGAACAGATCCACATTTTTTCTTAGAAAGTCAAATGCTTTACAGGACTTTGGTTTTAATCTGCTGTAGTTTCAAGCAGGTCCTGCTGGGGAGACGGATCAAGGCGGAGGGAACTGGGCTCTTTTCTCTCATTATCAGTGTTAAATATTTTGCAGAATTCTGGTGTTGAAAGCTGCAATCTGAACAGCTGAGAAAAAGTTCAGACGTGCATACCTAGCTTCAAGAAAGTGCCCACATGAATTTCTCTGATTAAAGTGAAGCAACCACAGAGGAAATTCTCAGGACAGACAATTTTAAATTCTAAATAGAAATGTAACAGGAAATTAAAGTAAAAAGGAAAGACCTATGACCAATACCCATAAAGAATCATTTGACCAATGTCTAGATTTCAGCTGCATAACAAATCTAGGCAAACCACCAAGAAATATGTATTTGTTATGCTTTTTCAGTAATGTTTCTCAAGCTCCAACCACTTGAAGTAAATAAAACTGACTCAGGAAATTAGTGTTTTAAGGTTTTCATTGATGTAACTGTAAAACGTATTTTGCAGTATTAACATCAGCATCCAATCTTTGCTTTGCAGTCAGTATAATTGGGTGCCTCTGATAATTAAAGGCTTAGTCCTGCTCCCATTGATCCTTTTAGAACTGCTTCCTTTGTGCTGCTGAGCCTGTCAGTGGCTGTTTGCATTTGGTGTGTGTGTACAGGTAAGAGACATTTCAAAGGATGGAAGCTCCAGTCTTCCTGACAACAATATCTCAATTGTCTCTTCAGTGATTTTGTTTTTGGGAGACAGTGGATACCTACCTGATATTAATGAACAACTACTCACAAACTGTCCTGTGTCAATCTGTGACATTATGAGTAACTTTTTACAAGTTGGAGGTGAGTCTTCAACATTGGGTCACTAATACTCTGGATCTTCTGAGTTCATAAAACCTGTATGGTAATGCTGCCAGATGCACAGCACCACTAAATGGGACATCCAGTGACCTAAAAATACAACGGAAATAGAAAAGGATACT
The DNA here is from genome assembly GCA_013400615.1 of Syrrhaptes paradoxus. Classification (NCBI taxonomy): domain Eukaryota; kingdom Metazoa; phylum Chordata; class Aves; order Pterocliformes; family Pteroclidae; genus Syrrhaptes; species Syrrhaptes paradoxus. Next base: position 95,222 of record VZTO01022825.1, on the reverse strand, counting down.
TAGCTGTATTTGTAAACCTGAGAGAACAAATAATACAGTTGCAAGCTTACAGTCTATTAGGCTTTTTTCTCAGATTAAAAATTCCAGACATTTAGTGCTAGAAAATTTTTGAAATTAAATGAAAATTGTAGTCTGTAGTGTGTGAGTGCACACATGTATATAAATATACACTCTGTCTTATAGATGACAGTATAAGAGTAATTGTAGTGGAAAATCATACGTCCTGAGTATGCTATTGTTAGTCCATTAAAATTGTCTATTTTGGTGTGTTGTGCATAGCGGTGTGATGTTCTTTTAACTAAAACAGGCNTCTATGCCATGCTGTGTTGTTCTTCCAACAGATATCAGGATGGTTGAAATCCCCCATGAGGACCAGGGCTTGTGAGCGTGAGGCTGCTCCTATCTGTCTATAGAGGGCCTTGTCCACTTGCTCTTCCTGGTCAGGTGGCCTGTAGCAGACCCCCACTACAATGTCCCCTGTCCCTGCCCTCCCTTTGATCCTGATCCACAAGCTCTCTCTTGGGTCCTCATCTGACCCCCGATGGAGCTCCACGCATTCCAGCTGGTCTTAACACCCCCTCCTCGTCTCCCCTGCCTGTCCTTCCCAAAGAGCCTCTATCCCTGCATTCCAACACTCCAGTCGTAGGATCCATCCCACCACATCTCCGTAATGGGATCTGCAAGCTGCCTACTGCTGCAGAAAGAGCAATCTTCCTCCCATCTCCTGTGTGACTTGGAAGTCTCCCATCTAACCCTGCAATAAGCCTAGCTGCGGTTAGCTCCGTAAAATGCAGGCAGAAGCAAGCGTATTTCAAGACACCATCATGTGCTACTATTGTGAAGTTAGTTAAGTTTTCTTCCCCTCAGAGCATTTCAGAAGACAAAAGTGTTTTTTCATGGATTAAAAAAAAAAAGAAATGAGAAACCACAACTTTGGGGTACAGATATTTTGTTTATAAAAACTGGGAAGTGGTTTTTAAAGATTCTTTTTTGATAGAAAATGGTTTTAAAACAAGCAGGAGAAAACTCAGTTTTAAGTCTGGGATTCTTTGTCCAAAAGGAAAACATTTTGTGAGGGGGAAAAAAACGGGGAAAAAAAAAAAAGCTTTTGTAATCTCCTACAAAAGTACTTGGCATTTTTTTAACATTTATGTGTCTTTGTTTGCAACTCACTCTGCCTGTTAATTGTCGTAATTTAGCCTTCCCAAGATGCAATATTATTTATCAAGGAATTTTGTTAAATACGTCATACTCTCAAAGGAAGGTGGCAAAGGGAAGGGTTCCTGTTGCAAGACAGCATTCCTGGGGGCAAGTCACCCTGCTAAAGCTCTCTGCAAGGCAAATAAATATGTTATAGGAAGAGTTCAATCCCACAAAGAACGTTTGCAGTGAGTTGTCTTTTTCCTTCTTAAAAGTACAGTGTATACGTCATCTTGCCAAATCATTGTTCTCACGTCAACCGCTTTCTATGTTGAGAAACCACATATCTCTGTGTAAAACTGCATCTCTCCAAAGACAGCTGAAAGGTCAGGATGACACTAGGTTGGGGTTGTTCAATCTGGAGAAGAGAAGGCTCTGGGGAGACCTTATAGCAGCTTTCCAGTACTTAAAGGGGGACTACAGGAGAGATGGGGAGGCACTCTTTATCAGGGAGTGGAGTGATAGGACAAGGGTAATGATTTTAAGATGAAGGAGGGTAGATTTAGATTAAATATTTGGAAGAAATTTTTCGCTATGAGGGTGGTGAGACACTGGAACAGGTTGCCCAGGGAAGCTGTGGATGCCCCATCCCTGGAGGTGTTCAAGGCCAGGCTGGATGAGGCTTTGAGCAACCTGGTCTAGTGGAGGGTGTCCCTGCCCATGGCAGGGGGGTTGGAACTTGATGATCTTTAAGGTCCCTTCCAACCCAAACCATTCTATGATTCTATGGGGTATGGGTTGGAATAAGTTGCTGCTTCTGCACACGGGTGCAGTTGGGGAGAAAGATGACCTTTTCTTCTTATGTTTTACCAAAGACTCACTCTAATTCTGATTTGTCAAATACTGGGGAGAAATGATCCTCTGTGTATGATTTATTTTTATCATGAAACAGTCTCTGTAGGCATTCATAGTTTTCTGTGCTAGTAGATTTGATTACTATTTGTCCCGTAATTTCTTTTTCTGGCAGACACAGGCAGCATAAGTTGACAACAGGGCCAATAACTAAGGTTGCCTAACATTTAAAAAAAACATTAGCCTTGTCCAGATCCTATTTTCACTTGTTAATATTTTTGTTAAAACTTCAGCCATACAGAATGATATTTTCCACACTGGAAGTTTTTATTTTGTCAAAAGCCAAATCACAGAGGGTTTGCTGAGTCTCCAGGTAGGATATAAATTTGTTCTGCTATTGTGAAGTCTAAGGAACAAGGAGAAGAGGACACAGTTTACCCTGAAAGTGGAGGGGCTGGGAGGGAGCTGGCAGCAGGGTCGGTAGAAGGGTGACAGTTAATGTCTGAGAGGGAGGTACCAGCTGAACTGCAACTGAGGCAGAGCAAGTGGTGCTAAGGTAGCCGGCACAGATCCTGAGACTCAACATTTCTTTTCTGTTGGCCAACAAATAGCTCTGAAGTGGGTTTTGTCCTTCCCTTGGGTATGGTCCATGTTGTTTGCCTCTTGTTGGCGCAGAGCCTTGCAGTTCTAGCTATGCCACAACTCTGAGGGCTTTCACAAAACATGACCTATGGTGTCTGTGTCGGTCTTATGGGCAGATTGAATGGAGACTCCTGTAAATCCCATGTGTCCTTGTGACAGGTGATGTGTGGGCCTGCATCAGTCATTTATCAGCTTTCCCCAGGGGCATAGGAAGCTGATACAGGAGGTATGTGATTATGAGCTAGCTCTGAAGCCCAGGGTCTTCTTACAGATATCTGTGCTTATAAAACACGGGGCACATGCCTCCCCATGCAAAGCAGACAGGTTGCTTCAGAGCCAGCGCTCTGATGGTGTCTGTGACAATAGGTGACATGGGCAAGCAATGAGTTTGTTCTTGGATGTATCCTTGGAACTGCTCTCAGAGAGCAGGGTGGATGCGTCTTCAAAGAATAAGGGCAGCTACTTTGTTAGCTTGTGTGGTGCATGTTTTTGTGTACTGGCTTTGGCTGGGATAGAGTTAATTTTCTTCACAGTAGCTGGTAAGGGTCCATGTTTTGGTTTTGTGCTGGAAACAGTGCTGATAACACAGGGACGTTTTCAATATTGCTGAGCAGTGTGTACACAGAGCCAAGGCCTTTTCTGCTCCTCACACCACCCTGCCAATGAGTAGGCTGGGGGTGCACAAGAAGTTGGGAGGGGACACAGCTGACCCCAACTGACCAAAGAGATATTCCATACCATATGATGTCATGCTCAGAAGTAAAACTAAGGGTGGAGGTTGGCAGGAGGGGGCTGCTGTTTGGGGTCTGGCTGGGCATTGGTTGGTTGGTTGGTGTTGAGCAATTGTTTTTATTTGCATAATTTGTCTTTCCTGGGTTTTATTTGTCTCTCTGTTATTTATTTTTTAATAACTTTTTAGTTATTTTTCTTTTCATCACAACTTGTTATTATTGTTTTAATTCAATTATTAAACTGTTTTTGTATTAACCTGTGAGTTTTCTGACTACCCTTCCAATCCTCTCCCGTCTTGCTGAGCAGTTGTGAGCAAGCAGCTGTGTGGTGTTTATTGCCTCGTGGGGTTAAACCATGACACTTTGCCATAGATCTGACGCTGTGGGAAAACAAGAATAAGCCCCAGCTGTGGCTTTAACTGCCTACGCTAACCTGCAGCTGCCAGACAACCCACAGAAAATTTCGCTCCAGCGTGAGTAGCTCCTAGCTGAAGAGACACTGCAGTCATAGAATCATAGAATTGTAGAATAGTTTGAGTTGGAAGGGACCATGGAGGTCATCTAGTCCAACCCCTCTGCAGTAAGCAGGGACATCTTCCACTAGCTCATGTTGGCCAGATCCCCGGCCAGCCTGACCTTGAATGTTTCCAGGGATGGCGCATCTACCACCTCCCTGGGCAACCTGTTCCAGTCTTCCAGTTTTCTTACCTATCTCTCTCTGAACTAATGTTGCTCCATGCTAGATCATCTGTGCTGGTAATATCCAGGAAGACTTTTATTAATGACTGAAAATGGCATTTATTCCTGCAAGGGAGAACCAACAATCCCTACACAGAGGGGCCTTTTATGCCTTCAAGCCAAAAACCAAGGCAGTTTCGTGCCATGGGGTCACAGTACGTGAGGTGTCCCTGTGCCACAAATAACTTAAAAGGAGAAAGCCCTGCACAGCAGGGCTGCTCCGAAAAAGAGAAATTTGTTTTTCGGGAAACAAAGCCAGTAGGAGCATGGTTTGTAAAGGTCACTTGAAGCTCCCAGTAGCAGCACTCTTGAGAGTGGGAACTAAGAAAGAAAGGGGTGTCAGGAGCCCGTCTCAATTTGAAGAGCTTTACCATATCAGTCCTACCTAGGGAATCCCCCCTAATATTCGAGTATTGCTCAGCTACTTAAGCGTGACACTGACATTGCTGGAATAAGCTTAAAAGACAAGAACTCTGTCTGTGGTTTTCTGAGGATTGCAAATGAAGTTGCACTGTCCCAGTTCTGAGACTCGCATTATAGTACTTTGGCGTACGTTCTACTATCTAGATACTATTGCTCCATCTAGTGAGTAAATTTATTGCTCATCCTGGCTTAGTTTTGGCTGTGGAGAGGGCCTGGAGAAAAGTAACATAATTTATGAATTTGACCTATGCAAAGATGGGAATTACCCAGGAAGATTCTAGGTTTGATTTTGTTGGAAGAGTAGGAATGACAATGATTTTAGCTTACAGCTGCTCATTGACATGTCTTTTAAACTCCTTTTAAAAAAGACTCAAGGGTTTTTTAAATGAACTTTCCCATGAAAATCTATTTGTGTTTATATTCAGTGGGTGGATTTACTTGTTATGTGAATCAAATGGGAGGGAAGAAATAGAATGAAAAAAAGTTGATTTAAGTACTTTAACTGTATCTGTTACAACCCATCTTTACTGTTCTTGTTCAGCAGCCAAAACACATTCCTCTTTTATAAAAGAAGGAACACAAGGGCACCAGCTCACAGATCTTTAATGCAATGAAGCTGTCTCTGAGGTCTGTGCAAGGGGCTGCATCCTGCTGGGCACTGATGGGAGAAGAGCAGAAACAGGGCATGCCAGCATAGAAATGCCCAGGACCCTCTCTGGTGTCTGTTGAACCCCTGTTAAGCTGAGAGAGGTCAGGATTTGGCCCTTCCTTCTTCCATCCTGCCTTGTCTTCCTACTTCTGAGACCATCTTGCCTAACCCTTGCCAGACACATCTCATGCCATATTCCTCCTCATTTCTTTTTCCCTTTCTCTTTCCAAGAGACATTCATTAAAACTGTGAGTGGAAAGCAGAAATAAGGGGAAAAAAAGACACCATGGCGTTTTTTTCTGAGGGTTTGTTTTTGGGGTCCCACTTGATAATCATGGAAGAAATCTGCTCTTTCAAGCTGGCTCTGAGTGAGACCCAGGGGTCCGGCAGGCCCCCTTGGTGCACCCCACAGCCTGATCTGCACCAGGCACCATCCTCACCTTGTTGCTTTCTCTGCATCCTGGCTTGTGCCTCACAGTCCTGCCAGGCGTTGCAGCCTTCTCTCTCTGTCCTCATCGTCCTGGCTGTGGCTCGTGGCCATGGCCAGTGAGATAACCCTGCTGGCAGGCTGCCCAAAACTGCTTCCAGGCTCACCCTCCACCACCTCTTGCCCAAGCCCCTTGACTGTGCATGACCAGGCTGGAAGCAGCATGACCAAGACCTCTTTGCTCTGTCTAAGCCTGCGTGTGGTTTATGGAGTAGTGACAATGTGATGTGCATATTTCAGCCAGATGTGATGGTTATGTATCATGGTAGCAGCAGGGATGCTTGACTGCACAGTAAGTGCCATTTTCTTTGGGTAGAAGTTTCCTAATTTTATTTGAAACCTTCTGTTATTACTTCTGAGTTTGGCTAAGCTCATGTAATAGATATATATACACTATACATTTAAAAAAATATATATATTCTGAAAACATATAAGCTGAAGACATAGGGCTTCCATGGCTAACAGGATTTTCTGCTTTTAAGTGAAAACAGTTTTTTACTTTGAAAAAAGATTTAATAAGGAAAGTTACCTTTACCCACCAAAAACCTCATAAAAAGATGTCAGTACTATTTTGTGCCTGCTAAAGCCAAAGTTATATGGGACTTACTGTCTCAATGCTTTTGCATGGCCTTGGCTGCCTTGTTTATTGGTCCAGCATTAAATGCCAGAGTAATAGTGAGCAGCTCATATAGCCATCTACAGAGGACCTGATCCAGTTGTTCCCTCTAAACAATGCTCTGTGCTATTAAATATCCTTGGTATAATTCTCTTGCACAGTACCATTTTCATGTTTTCTTGAACAATAAGATTTTATTTTCATAAATTCTGAGGTGCAAGGGTTGGAAGCAATGGTAAAGGAAGTCTGTTCCCATATATACCTTCCCCCTTCCCCAGAGCACAGTGTGGCCCTGGGAGCCTGGCTGGTGTAAATCTGGTGGTCTTATGGATCCGCTGGTCCGCCGTCAGCCTGAAGGACTTTCAGGACCACGCTGAAGGTAATATATCCGTCCAGTCCATTGTGCTGTGTGCCTATCGTGCTTATCACTATTGACTGGAACTGGGTGCTAGAATCTTGCTCTTGTGGAGACATAAACAGCCAAGATCTTGACAGCAAATGCTGAGTAGTACCCAGGTGACATTTGCTGCAGTTTGTCCTGGAGTCCTGTCTTAGCCAAATTTCAGATCAGGCAGTTGGTTTGTTTTACCATGCAGCTTTAGACTGACAGTGCTTCTTGGTTTCTTCCATTTTAAATAGCTATTTTTATTATTACTGGTGATTAGATCACTTCAGTGCTCTATCTATGAGCTGGCTTAATTTATTTGTGAGTGATACAGTCCCTATGGACATCACAGTGGAGGTAAGGAAGGTCATTACTTATTGTTTCTAAGGATCATAGCTTTTTCATCTACTTCAGGTGTTTGGTGGCCTTGTAAGACCTTCACAGCTCACAGTGAAAATGTCATGTTCTCATCCTACGTGTCTTCAGGTTATATGAGCCTGATTCAGGGGTTTCCACATTCTTACCTATGGCCTGTCATGAACCCTGTCATCTTTATTGCTGTAATCAAAAACTTCAGATTTGTGTGTCTGACCTAGCGAGCAGAATAACATTTGCAGGTAAAAAGACAACAAAAATCAGAAAACTGCATAAGCGAAATCAGAAAATCTGCTCAGGATCTGCCTTCCTGAACTAAGGAATTAGAAATTGTAGAAATCTGACAATCAAGTATTACTTTTCCCATGAGACAATGCTAAATGTATTCAGAGCACAAAAGACAGGCAATGTAAAACAAAGTGTCTGACTGCTGATTTTTTGACCCTGTGGAAGAGGAATGGATATCCTTTGGTGAGAAGCAGCAAGGAGAAGCCTTCAAAATACTTGACCACCAGAGTATTCTGCTGCAGTACAGGAGACGGTGGGAACCCTGTGAAGATCTGTGCCATTTGTGACCACTGCTGGCCCTGGGTCAGTTAATCATTGCCATGGAGTTCAGACAAAGGTCAAAGATGCTCTGATCGTATTAAGGAAACAGGACAATAGCACTGGACTGAGAACTGCTTTTGAAAGACCAAAAACTGTCCTGGCAGCTTTTGGTATTTAGTTCATTGGTTTACCTAACAGATAACCAGGCATTTCCTGTCGTGAACAGAACTGAAAGCTTTTAGCTGTGCCTGGGAAAATGTGGATGAATTAACGAAGCTCAAGTGGTTCCTTGTCAGAAGTAATGAGAAAGATGGATTACCAGAAAAGGATAGTGAATTTACAGAAAGATGTTACAGTGGGGTGGCAGCTACTGAGCAGATGTTTGGGATGGTTTCATAGTTTTAAAAGGAAAAGCCACAAGACAGTCTTCAGTTAAACAACTGTTGGGCTGAGTCAAGGACAGGGAGGGTTTCACTCACCACTTAGGGTCACGGGCAAGAAACCAACACGACTTGGGAAAACACACACACACACAAAAATTGAATTTATTAACTATTTAAAATCAAAAACAAGAAGCACGATAATGAGAGAGAGACTGCATCTTAGAAAGGCACTCCTCCCCCACCCCTCCCTTCTTCCCAAGGCCCAAAGGCTTTGTTCTGTACCTTCTCCCCTCCCCCGTGGTGCGGGGGGTGCGGGGGGGG